>JAOANR010000014.1:10773864-10988782 GCA_030278955.1 Hygrophila difformis | reverse complement strand
AGAGAGAAGAACCTCCCCAATTCCAAAAACCGGAAATTCATTGTAAAGTTGCTCTTGGAGCTCACGAGCCAAACGCTCATCTGCTTCAACCTGCCTTGCCCTAGTATCTTCATCTTGGGCATTATCCCTCCGAGGAGGAGATAGCTCATCAACCTTAACAACTCTATGAAAGGTATCCCTGCTAGGACTAGATTTTCGATGTGATGCTTCCACAGGTGAATCAAGACATACAATTTCTGGATCATTAGGTGCCACTGCAGAAGATTCACCACAACTACTTGAAGTAGACCCCTGCCTCTGCCTCTTGATAAGTGAGTCTACCATAGAATGTGATCTATTTAATTGTTCAAACTGAACCGTATGATAAGGCATTGAACCTGTTACTGGCTCAGGACAATCATTTTCAGGTGATGTCAAATCTTGAACTTCAGGATGACCATTATCAACTAGAAAGCTTTTTCCTTTTCCCTTCGTTCCAACCTATTATTTCGGTGTTGACGGGTATATCTTGGGGTATCTGTCTCCCCAACCAAATGCTGTTCCCCACTAGCTGATGTTGATATATATTCCCCTCTAGTGCAATTATGAGTTCTTCTCCAACCACCCAATTCTTCAATGCTTTTGCCCGCATGTATGATGGAATCACAGTTTTTCAACACCTTCTCACTGGAATTCATACAGCTCCTGTGAGTAATTAGATCCAATCAATTATTCCTTTAATATCTTAAACCAGAGAGGGAATATAGAAATATATACTGAACATTTTAAGAAAGAGTTTTCAAGCTTCTATCTAAAATTCAAACAGTATGCTAGGCCCCTATAGGGTTGCTTGAAAACTGATTCCATTACGTCCACCAAATAAAAGGTGGAAACTGCAAAGTACTTTTGTGAGCATATGTGCATGTAACAACTGGAGCCACACATATTTAATATATGCATATGATCAGGTTGGTGCATATGTAATACGTATTCACAATATAAGCATATAAAAATTGCAGTAACCTACTTGCACAAGCAAAACAAAAATAAATAAATAAATAAATTGTAATGGGAGCAAGCGAAATCCACTAGCGGATAATGGATTTGGGGAGCAGATTGTGAAACAATTCTATCTCCGAATCCGCTATCCACTAGAGGATCCGCTAACTCCCAAACATCCCCAATACCTTTTGATTATAATAATCAAACTTCAGCAAATTCTGGGGCCTTAGTATGACTTTCACAGCGCATTTGGTGAATGCATAGAATTTTTTTACTTATTGTGAAACTAGTTGAAACTACAAGCCGCTCCCTCAATAGCATGTATTTGTATTTATTTGATCTTCTAACAAAGATCAATTCACTTGATGATGTCCTTTGGCCGGTTAAAGTTTCTGATTCTTATGCATGTGTTTTAACAAATATTCAACTATATTACTTAATACTCCCTCCGTTTTCATAAAAATGAAACATTGGCATAGTTGTTACTATTCACTGAGTAATTTTGATTCAATTTTTAAACACAGTTATATAAGATAAAACATAGTCAATTAGGATCTTGTTGGATTCGTCTAATCATATAGTTTTAAAATATTAAATTTTTATCATATTTACTTTTATAGAATTTGATATATTATTAGCGTTGAAAATGTGTATTGGATTGCGTGAAATATGGAAGTGTTTCAACTTTTGGAAAACGGAGGAAGTATTAGGCTACTATTACACTGTCTCTTTTCCAGACATGAAGGGGTACTGATTTCTAATAAAGCTTACATGAATTGATGATGGTGATAGCAACAAAGACATAAGATTTCCTTTCATCCCTTTATTTATCAATGCTGTACTTGGATCCCCAACATTGTAGGCACTCAATATTCCAAGAATGATGAGGCAAAAGTATTGCCAACACAGAGAGATGCAATATTTAATGAAATTGCCATACAGATAAATAGCATTTTTAGTTTTTACCAATGCAGAAATATTGTCAACACACAGAGAGATGCAATAGTCAATGAGCGTGCCATAAAGATAAATAGCAATTTTTACCAATACAAAACAATTTGTTCGTCATTAATGCAATAATTAACTGCATAACAGACAATAAAACATAAATTCAAAATGTTTGATAAACTAATAGCATAAAAATTATATATATACCTCCCATGCAAACTCTTTTTCTTCATATCATGTCCCTTGAAAGAGTTGGGATAAATCATAATTTCTTTTCCCTTCCGTGTATTAGAATCATTGTCTTCAGCAACTAAATTCCTCGTATCAATTGGATTAAGTGGAGAACTCGAGGCCACATTGCCATAACTATTATGACCTTCAGCAACCAAATCTCTTATATCAATATGATTAGGTGGAGAACTTGAGGCCACAATGCCATAATTATTATGGGCTTCATCCTCAGGGTCATTAACATTCTGCTTGGCCAATTGTTTGCCTTTTGCTATGTTATTAGGTGATATGCACCCATTCCGTACCAATCTCTTTGCCTATTTAGCTTAGGAGGTGAAATGGAATAAACAGATTCAAATTTTCCCTTGGAAGGTTCATTTTGCACATTACCAACAAATCCCACAACCTCTCTGTGATCAATACATGAATCAATTTCATTCGAGTTATATGGTTCCTCACTAGAGTTGCATGAAGCATTCAGAAACTTTCCCATGCTATGTGAAGAAGATCCATCAGTTGACTCGGGTCGTTTTGGAAACTGCACTTGAATATCTTTTCGCATTCCGCTAGAGGAAGTCTTACCAGTAACAGGTCTATGCAGATTCTCTTCCTTTTTCACATCTACAAAACCATCATCTAGAGAAAAAGAAGAGGAATTAGAAAAGCGAGGTGGTATTATAGATTGTGGCTGTCGAACATGAAATAGAATTCTGGCTTCTGTAATTGCCATTTTCGAACATCCCTCTCCGAAAGAGGTGACCATTCCTGAAAGAGGAGGGCCGTCCTCTGCTTCCACTGTCAAGGATCACTGGCTGATCTTTGGTACCCTCAAGTAACTTTTGCTCTCCTGAATGGGTGGGGAATGACAAAGGTTGAACTTCCCGTTCCTCCTCCCATTCACTCCTCTTGTAGCTAATCTAATAGGAGTGTCAGGAACATCAAATGTATGATCAATATCCATCGGATCCATAATCTGCAGTAACAAGATAAAAACAAAAATAAACTGAATGAACATTCTTGTGACCAGTTGTAACAATATTACACTAAAAAAACCATATTTTACTTTCAGATTCAGTCAGCAAAAAAAAAAAAAAAAAAAAAAAAAAAAAACCTCATACATCAGATATCGTGCGAAGGAAAAAGTACATTTCGGTACACACACACATATACATGAAAACAAGCCGATTGTCAATGTTACTCATAAGCATATACTTAAGGATCTGTAAAATTCTATGAGCTCTTCAAGATTTCGGACATCAACGCCAAAAATTGTTTCAACTGTTGAAACAAAAACTGGGGAAAGAAATTCCAAACTAAAATGGATTGACATGATACAAATTAAATCATTCAAAATCAAACAACGAAATGCTCACAACCTCTAAGAATATAGTTCAACTCAAAGGCACAAAAAACTAACAAGTGCAAAATTCCAAACCTTGGTTTCCTGATTGAAAATTTTCCGAAAACAACCGAGGGATTGCGAATTGTGAATTGTGATGGTCACGCAACGCGAAAAGGCATTTCCGAGATCGAAAATTTTCACCTAGGAATTGCAGTAAAATCGATCCGGTGGCCAAAATTGTAAATTCCCGCAGCCGTGAATATTGCGATTGAAATTGAATTCGTTAGGGTTTTCTCACGGGTTTCGGGTTCAGACCCGCGGGGCTATGTCCTTATCCCGGTTTGGGATTTGATACACCAGTTTTTCCTTTTTTTTTTTTTTCTTTTTGCTCGTCACACTTCATTCCTCATTTCATAGAGTGTGAAAAAATAAATAAATACTTTGTCTAGTTTTTTAACTCACAATACATGCAGTCCAATACACATTTAGATTATTAATAACTCAAGTTCGGTATAAATAAAAATCTAAAAGTTCGAGATTTAAAAAGTATAATATACGATTCTAACAAAATCCCAGTTGACTATAATTTAAGTTGTATGACTATGATAAAACTTAAATCAAAGTGTTTGTGTCAACAGTTGCATATTTACAAATATAGCAATTTGAAAAAATGGAGGAAGTATTTTAGATACGTTGAAAAACACATCTAAATTGTTCAAAAAAAATTCGAACAAAAAATGGGAAAATTTTTCTAACGGCTTGGAGTTTTTTTTTTTTTTTAACAATTTAAAAGTGTATGTTCATGTAATTTTTTAACATATCTAAAGTGATCATACTTTTTTAAACACTCCATGTGTTTTTTTAAATGGGTGTAGAATGTAGATAAGAATTGGGGTATGAATAGCAAAAATATTGTGTTGATACTGATAGGTGGACCATAAAATATAAATAGATATTTTTATGCTCGTGCAAATTATAAAAATATAAAAGGATAGATGGCAAAATAAGGGTCTGTTCTGCACGAAGCTTTTGGGAGCTTTTAGTAGCTTTAGCTTTTATTTCAAACAAAAGCTTCATTCTGTACACTAGCTTTCGAGAGTTTTTGGAAGCTTTTTTTAGAAGCTACTTCTTGTAGCATTAAAAATAAGCTATTCCCTACAGCTCCAGCTTGCAGCTACAGCTCTTGCGTGCAGAACACACTCTAAATATTTGGCAATTGGTTATGATAGTAATTATTTGGTGTAAAATATTCGTTATGTTCGGTTTATATTGTTTAGTACTATTAATAACTTTTAGATAGAAAGACAATTAAATAGATATATGTTTTATTAATAAGAAACATGTACAACCAAACGCAGTTGGCCTGAGTGGTATGAAGTTCTGGTAGCTTAAGCAAAAGTTTCAGATTCGAACATTTGTGTATAAAAAATTTTGCTTTGGGAAATGTAACTATTGATGAATTTTAAATTTATATTGTTGTTTTAAAAAGTTATTTAAAACATTTTAATGTAATGACTTTTTTATATCTCTTTTTTAACATCTGAAATTCATATTTGGAAAAAGTATTTAAAAAAATTTTAATGTAATATTTATATATATATATATATATATATATAATATATATATATAGAGCTTGATGAACTCGAGTTGAATTGGATTTGGTTAGTTAAAGCCCTGGCAAAGATCCCAAGTTCTTTTTGTAGTTGATTGCACACAATGCTTTCGATGTCTTTGGTTCCATGAAGATTGGATGCATTGTCTTTTCTTTTGTGAAAGCATTTCTCCATTATGGGATTCCTTTTCTCTACTACTACATGTTATCATAAACTATTGTAGTTTTTATGGGCAAATTTGGTTGAAGTCCTTGGCAGTGGCGGACCCAGGATTTTTCGACAGGTAGGGCCGGGATATATATTTTTTTAAAAATCTTAAGTATAGAAATAAAAAAAATTTTGGTGAAAAAAAAAATTTAAAAAGTAATAGAAGTAGCTTATTATGGCCTAAAGGTAAGTCCGCCACTGGTCCTTGGTATGGGTGAATGGACCGATTTCCTGGCTATTCTTTGGGGGGCTTCTTGGCGTATGCGTAATGAAGCTTGTTCGAATGGTCGTTATTTCTTTTTTGGTCGAACGAAGGCTGTGGACTGTCCTCTTCAAGGTTCATGGCCATCCTTCCACACCTTTTTACACTCATTGGAATTAGATAGGTAGGGATGGCTTCATTCTAAATGTAGATCATGGATCTTTATTCAGTAATTCTCGTCCTGCTGATTGGGTGTGGGTTTTCGACGTCAAGATGGGAGTTGGGTGGCTTGGAGTTTCTCGATTTTTTTTGGTTTATTTTGTCATCCTATTGCGACTCTAGCTAAGGAAGCTCTAAGACACATTTCTTGTTCTTCACCTATATTTCATCACCTCGCTGTCAATATTACCAAGATTCATGACGTGCTTCACCGTAATGATTTTTCTGTTCAGACAATACCGTGGCTGATTGGTTTGCTAAATATGCTGCAAATAATGAAACAACTTTGGATTGTCACTTTATTTTTTGGTTTCTAGTTTATTCTAACCTTAAGTTTACTCAAATCCACAACCCCATAGGCCAGGATCAAATGTCAAATTTATTAATTCAAAATAAAAGACATTTTGTTGGAAAAAGAAATTATCAAAATGCATTTGCCAAACCAAATCCACAACCCCATAGGCCATAATCAAATGTCAAATTTATTAATTCAAAATAAAAGACATTTTGTTGGAAAAGAAATTATCAAAATGCATTTGCCAAACCAATAGTAGTTGGTTTGAATAGATTGGGGCTTTAGTCGTTTAAGCAATGTCTCAGGCTCGAACCACCCTTAATTGCTCATGCAGATTCTCGAGGGATTAGTCTTGGATCCAATGTGGCCTGGGGATAGCCGGTTATTCACCAAAAAAAATGCTTTGCCAACAATGGCAACAAAAGCACAAAATATTAAATTTTTAAAATTTACATACTTATAAATATTTTTATATTTAATTTTTTAGATAATAGTATTTTTTATTGTTTAAGTGAGTTTAACCATTAATTAACAGAGAGTTTAAGTGTTTAACCATTAATTAACACAACTCAATCATGAGATCACATAATTGACACAGTTTCACAAGACTCTTACATCTCACAGCTATGATTATAAGATGCAAGAGATTCAGCAAAACCAAACCACAACTGGCATGATTCATTAAGGCAAACAAAAGCAATACTATATCAGTATTACCCTTGTATTGTTCCTACATGCTTTCATTAGTGTTGTACACGAAATGCTACAAATTAAAATCCCAAATTCGAAAAGTTCACATCTATTTTGTAATAAATCCCCATACGTTGAGCAAATGATATAGCAAAATCCTCATTCTGGATCAGGTGAACCACCGGGGACCAGCTGCATTGAACAAAAGGTCAAAAGGGTCAGCCTCAGGACCTATTCCACTTGTAACTTTAGAAAGTAGAGAAACTATTGGCAAAAACTTATCAGGGAAATTCAAACTTACTATGGCTATGTTGTTTCCATTGAGCAAAATCTGATCAAGTTTTGTAATTCGGCGACCCTCAGAAGTTATCTCGCTGAGATAAGCACATTGGGCAGACAAAAAAGATGGTTAGAATGTATTGAGGGATACAGCAGAGATAACATTCAACTGTGCAATCTACTTGAGATGCACTAGTAAGAGAATGGATAAAGCTAACAAAGTAATTTACATATGGAACCTTAACTTAAATTGTACACTTTTCCCAAGCATGTTTACTTCTGAACACTGGCTATTCCAAATTGTTAATAGGAAAGGCAAAAAGAATCCTGGAATGTGGATTAAATGAATCTTCACACATAACCAACATCTCTAGAATATCATGTTTTACATGTAACTACCTATATTTTTATATCCATAGAAAGTCAAATCTCCTACTATATAGTTCACCCCATATCGATTTCCAAAAGAATTGCTTAGCAATTCTAACTTTTGGATACACTCGAGAAGATGTACTAATATACAAACACCATTAAAATTAGGATGTTTGATAAAAAAAAGATACTGTGCTGTAATGTTTACTTTAAGGGTTAGCCTTAATCAAATAAGGCGTTGGCATAATTATCTTAAATTATGGAATAAATTATGGCCATCAACTCTTTAGACAAAGTTCCCCCAACACTGCATCAAGAAATACCAGCACTTGATGATAAACAGAGATGCAATTCTTGTACGGATTCTCATTCCTTCCCCTTCTATCTTTATTATGTAGACAATTCTTCCAGGTGGGAAATTTAACACCAAGCTCTCTTGTAGCTGGAAAATTCTTTCAACATTTTTTTCCTTTCCTAGATGCAGGGCATAAGTTGTAATAGTAGTACTAGAGCTTTTTAACCCCCCCCCTTTAAACAAAAGATATTCGAAACAAAATGTTCAAATGCCTAACTAGAACTTCATCAAATAGCATATTAGTTCATTCCTAGAGCCTAAATTGTTCAAGAAGTGAAGCCAACAGCAGGATTAACAAGGTTTCATCAAATAAGAGAAATATCTTCAAAATAATAGTCCCTTCGGTTTTCATCAAACACAACAATAATAATTTTAAAAATTAACACATTCCTCTGACTATCCCAATTTTCCAACCACAAGTATAAAGAAACATCATTAGTTATTAGAGTAAGAAACTTACTATTCAGTAACATCCTCCAACACCATATTAACATAGACATCGAAGCCGCGGAGAGTGCCGACAAGCTCCTTGTCTCCTTTCATTATAACCCATATTTTCGACCCAATGCACCGATCAATCAACTCTGCACAATGCAAAAAGAGCCAAAAAATTAATTATTCCAAAAAAAAAAAAGAAGGAAAAAAAAAAAGAAAAAGAGAGAGAGAGAGAGAAAAAACGAAACCCTAAATCAATTTTACGCATAAGACGACACAAAAACGTAAAAATTGAGAACACGAACCTGAAGGGAGTAGCTGAGACGGATTGTTTGAAGACATTGAGAAGTAATGAAGTGATCGAGGTTTTGGGTGGATTTGGAAGAACGCAGTGAAGACGTTAGATGCAGACCGAGCGTCGTTATACTTACTGGTAAGTGGTAACACAAATCAATGGTTTTGCCGTTCTGATTGGATCCGGGTCGGGTTAGGGTCCGGGTTTAAATAGGTCAGGGCTATTTTTTATTGCAGGCTAGAGAAGTGGTGGGTCCATGCCACACAATTACAAAGGGAAAATGGGAGGGATAGGGGCCGGGTGAGAATCGAACCCTGAGCCATGGCTTAACCACTTGGACTTAATCCTGCAAAAATAGAGGGATGGGTTGGAGATGAAATTACTGTAGCTATCCTGCAAAAATAGAAATTTACACTGTAGCTCCTGCAAAAATAGAGGATTGGGTTGGAGATGGTATTAATTCCCAATCCCAATAGGTTAGGGCTATTAAGATGAAGTACAATTAATTTACTATACCCATTACGAAAAAAGTAAATTACTCACATACTCTATCTACTTTAAAATAATCAATATATCCTTCATTATTTTCATTGTTTGGAAATTCTAGTTGCCAATATTTGCAAAAAAAAAAAAAAAAAAAAAAAAAAAAAAAAAACTGCCACCGACCTATTTAAGTAAAGATCTCATATTCAGATCTTTGGTTTTTTTTGTAATATCTCATTTTCTTTGGTTCGTCTGTATTCTCGGGTATTTTCTCCCTTTTGGCTAGAATTGTAAATAGAACAAACAGTTCATGAGCTGAGCTCGTTTCGACACGTATTCATTCGTTAATAGCTTGTTCGGTAAGTTAAACGAACCGAGCTCAAACACATAATTTGGTTTGTGTGTTCGTTCGTTAAGTTCGCGAACAGTTCGGAATTCTTTTTTAATGGAATATATATTATGTAAAAAATAAAAATTTTATCTAGTTGTTCTTTCTATTTTTCATTTTAATTAATTTCACATTTCTCTCATAAATTATATTACAATATACATTACATTTTTACACCTAATTTAATTCTAAAATAAATAAATTTATTAATAAAATAAATGGTTCGTTAACTGAGCTCGACTAGGCTCGTGTTCGTTCGTTATTAGCTCGTTCATAAGGTTAAACGAACAGAGCTCAAATATGAAAATTGGCTCGTTAAGATTTTTGGCTCGGTTCGTGTTCGTTCGTTAAGCTTAACGAACAGAGCTCAAACACTTAAAGCTCGGTTCGGTTTCGGCTCGTTTACAGCTCTACTTTTGGGTTCTTTTTGCTTGTTTGGCTCGGGTGTAGCCAAGGACCTTTTTCTCCTCAAGGGAGGCTATCGGAAAAGGATCAAACCGATTACGGGTCCGGATTAACAATAATGCGCCCACAATTGACTGAATCTTCTTTGAATTGATCAAAAATAACAAGATACAACGGAGAATCTGCCTGTTGTTAAGAAACAACGGCGGAATTCACCAAAAACAGGGAACCAAACTACCAGCTGCTAAGGAGCAACGGTGGATTTGGAAATGGTAACCGCTACAAACTAGGCTAGATTCTAAGGAAAGCTGTAAAGGAAAGCTGTAAAGAAAGCAGTAAAGATAACAAGGAATTAAATTTGATAAAAGGAATTTGGGGGTTGGATTGATCTCTCTGATTTTATGTGTGTCGACCCCTATTTATAGCCGGAGCTGGAGTAACCGCTCTTCCGGCCAATCCTTCTGAGCCGAATTCTTTCTTTCTTTATTTCGGTTGTTTTAGTTTCGGCTGTTTCTTCCCATTTCGGCCGAAATCTCTCTCAATCTCGGTTCCCTTCCTTCGGTTTATTATAGACTTTCGGCCTCACTGGTCTTGAGCCCATCTTCCTTTCGAACTTTTCTTTTTCTTCTGGCCCATGTCTAATGGCCCAATAGCTCCTCGCGGCCCATTATTTCATATGGCCCCAACAGATGCCCTCCTTACTTGGGCGAATTTCTTTCATATGAGAAGGAGCCCAAGTAATCTCCCTTTCTTCTTTCTTTTGGCGGTTATTTTCTTCTTCTCGAGGATACTCTCCATCACTCCCTTATTTACGTAGCCTACCACGCCTTTGGAATGAACTGCCTTTCCAACTTCTCCTCTTTCTCTCTCTCTTTCCACCTTCTTCAATGGAGGATCCCCCCTGCCCCTGTTACTGCTCTTTCTGCTGATATTCTCAGAGTTGAGAATTCTTTCGCTTCTCACTCCGCAGTTCGTCTCCTGCCTGAGGGCTTCTATTCTTTAGGTCCGTTGGGCATTCCTGAGGATATTGATGAATGTACTGCTCGGATTTTCGATAATCGTTCTGTTCTTCTGTATGAGCCTTGTTTCTCTTCCAAGCTTTTCCCCTCATCTTTCGCTAATTGGTCTTCGGCCTCTCCCGATTATGTGGCGTGGTATCATCACCTCGAACCCCACTGTCATGACTCTTGGAATAAGTCGTATGTTCATCGTCTAATTTCTCTTAGTACCTTGCCACTTCCCACAGATCTTCGCCCTATTCAAGCCCTTCTTTGTTTTTGGAATCCTTCTGTGAACTGTTTTTGTTTCCCTTGGGGGATGATGACTCCCACCATTCAGGATGTGAAACTCCTCCTAGGCCTCTCTGTTCGTGGAGATAACCTTGCCATCATGTCGTTGCCCAAGGAGAAAAATACCGGCTTTTCCTCTGGCGATTCCTTTGCCAATTGGATCATTTCCCATCAGAGTGATCCTGTTTCGCCTGCTCCACATCCTTCAGAGCCTCTTGCTTTCATGATGTACTTTCTTACAAAATTCTTCTGGTGTGTTCCTTCTAAGGGTGTTCTCCTCGAAACACACTCTCTGGCTTCGGCACTTCTTAATCATGTGACTCTGCCCTCAGCCGATTTCTTCCTTGCTCATCTATATGCTGGTATTTCGGCTACTGTGTTGGGTTGGGAAAAAGGTTCGTCTGATAAAGCCCGTGGTCCGTTATGGTTCCTCCACTTGTGGTTGGTTTGGCACTTTCGCGACACTTCTCAATTTCCTCCCCATGATATTCGTCCTAATCATTTTATCGCTCCTGATCTTCTTAGAGCATCCCTTCCTCCCTTGTCGATTCCTCATTGGATCAACTATTTCTTGGGTCGTACTGCCGAACAATCCTTTTCCCATTATCACTACCGGAAAACTGACTTTGCTTGGGTCAGGGAGATTGCTACTTCCCCCTTCGGGACTCCCCTTCCTTTAGCTTTTGCTCAAATCTGGAATAGGTGTATATTACCCCGTCCAATCTTCAATGGTTCCACATTTGTATCTGCCAAGTCTGCTATTCCTTTCGAAGTTTACAATCCCCATCTGGTCAGCCGTCAATTCGGCTTTGGTCAAGACTTAGTGGAGGCCCTCAGAGCCGGTAGACGCCTTTCTGCTTCTGCCAGCCGTCAGCAATGCTCCCTCTATCATAAACGTTTAATCTCTTTCAAGGTTTGGAAGTTTGCTGTTCGTCCGGGGTGCGTTACCTCCCGCTTTCAGTCTTGGTGGGACGGTGTTGCTGGTGCCTTTTTTAGTGCTAACCTTGATTCGGTTCTGCGGAGGGGTGGTTTCTCTCCTATTCTGGCGTTCTCTTCTTTCCCTTCATCATCTCCGGGTTCCACTCCTCAGCGCATTCTCGGTTCGTCTTCCGCTTCTCGCCCAGGTATGTTTCTTTTCTTTCCCCTTCTTCTTTGATCATTGCTTGTTCCCTTTTTTTTTGTCTCACTTATTCGATTTCTTCAGATGTTCCTCGCTCTTCTACTTCGGAACCTGGTCGAAAGAGGTCTGCTTCGCCTTCGGCCTCCCTTATCGACTTTCTCCCCTCCTACTCAGACCAAAAGGCGTTCATCTCATTCACCGCTTGCAGAATCCCTGCCTCCCTTTTGCGGTTTGTTACACTACTCTTTTCCTTTTCCAGGCTCCTTTCTTTCGACTAATTTCTTTTTCTTATTCTTGCCAGGTCCCACCTGTTTTGCCACTACCCGATGTTCCCCCACTTCCAACTGTGGTCTCGGCCCCTCCTGTAGCCGAATTTCGCACATCGGCCAGTACCAGTAATTTGGCTGTTTATGCTGGTTCTTCTGTTGTTAATCATCGGGGTTTGATTGAAAGTTCTACTCCGGCCGACCCTTCCGTCCCTCCTTCGGTCGATCGTCCTCAGCCTATTACGGATTCTGTCACACCCTCGTCTTCGGTCATTCCGAAACCGACTGGCCCCCCATCTAGTGGTATGACTGCTGATGAAGCCCCTGCCGACCAGGTCCCTTTATCGCCATTTCCTGATCGGCATGTTTTGGACGATTTCTTTTCTCCTGCTTCTCTAGTTTCTCGTCCGTCGGATCTTTCTGTTCACCTTGGCGATTGTTTGGCCAAGCTGTGTAATCTAATCGGCCGGCAATCTGACGTGGAATTCGTCAACCCTAAACCGATCCTTATTCTCTTGTCTCATCTTGAGCAACAATTTCATGACGAGATGGTGTCTCTGAATTTAAATGGCACTCTTCAGATGATTACGAAGTCTGTCCTCTCAATGGATCAGGAACTCATGGCTCATTTGAAAATGCGGAACAGACTTGCCGCCGAACGTGAAGCTGCGGCTTCTTCACGAGCCATCTTCGACAATTATTCTGCAGAGTATCGGGCTCAAATGAGTAAGTTGTCCGAAGTGGAATCTCAGGAACACAAACAGTCCGAGGACCTTTCTTTGATTCGGCCTGAGATAGCCAAGCTCCAACGACAAGAGAAGGATTTGGAATTAATTTTGGCTCAGACTAAGTGAAAATCGGCCGATCTGAAACAGTCGATCAAAACCCTTCGTCAATCGCCCGAAGCTCCCAGGGCCAAAATCTTGGATTCTCAGGAGGATGCTTCTTATCTGGCCATGCGGATCAGTTTCAACGATTTCATTCTTGGTACCTTCCAAGAAAAATGGGCCGAAACCCAGTCTTTAGTTGGTCAACTGGATTCGGCCATCAAAAGCCTTGGTGGGCAAAGTGTTGTTCACGTCTCTTCTCCACATGTCTTATTTCCTTTGGATCCTTCTGAGATAGAGTCCTCCCCTTCGGGCGATAACCAACCTCTGCCAACCATTCCTTCAGGTACTCTGTTCTCTTCCATTTCCTGTTGTGATTCTTCTTTTATGCTCTCTTACTTATTATTCCTTTTTTTTTCTAGGGAAAACTGATGCTTCCTGTGGTGCTGGTTCATCCACCGTTCGTCTCCCGCCTGGTGAAGTTGCTGGCCCTTCTTCCTCAGCAAGTCCGAATCTGATGACATCTTCAGTTAATCCCACTACCGCTGCTTCGCGAGGCTTAGATGATACTGTTCCTTTTGATGCCCAGGAAGACCACTAATTTGCTTTTGTATATCAATTCTGTGTTTTGACTTATCTTTTGTCAAGTGTAAATTTCGGTCACTCTTTTTCTCTTGACAGCTGTAATCGGCTTTTTTGGACTATGTTGGCCGATACATTGTACTTGGATTCGTATCTTTTGTATCTTCTGCAATGCGATTCGTATCCCGTTAATCCCACTATTTTCGGTCTCCTTTATTGCTGATTTCTGAATGTTAGCAGCTTTTTCCGGGAATCAGCTGTAACGTTTTCCCATAAATAACATTTACTATTGACCGTTTCTTTCGCCGAGCACTTATCTCTTCCTATAAATACCCGGCATTGTTGATACTTATCTATCACTTCCTTTTTCTCTTTTCTATAACAATATGGATCTCCCTTTTTCCTTGCTCAACTTACTGTCTCCAGTTCCTCCATGGTCTTTGGCAAGTATTCTTGTGCAAGGATTTCCAGACGTGGTACGAAAATTTTTTGCTTGTGCAACACGAGTTCAACTAATGCCCCTTTCACATGTTCGTGTGGGCGACGACCTTTATTTATTTTTCCAAATGAAGGTCTCGACGGCTATGCTGGTGTGCCCCTTTTCGACTTTGCGGTTGCATATCCTGTCGGACCTTTTCTAATGGGGGGAATAACTACCCCTAGTTATTCCTCCCTCCTTTCCCCCTTCCACCGTTTTTGGGTGACTGCCTCGCTGCACTCCTCCTTCTTCTGTCTGAGGTCATGCGGATGCTGTACCCGAGTTTGACTTCTACCTCTGGGACGTTGTACTCTTCGTTCTATCGTATCCAAGAGTAGAAGTTTGGTGGTCGGATCTAAATCGGCAATACTGTTCTGGGGCAAGCAACTGTGCCCTGCTTCTGTCTTGCCGATAGTTTTAGCGGCATTTCTACAAGGCTGAATGTCTCTCAAGGACCTTTCCCTTGTATATGCCTGCTTAGTATAGGACGTTTCCCTTGTATATTGTAATTTCGGGCTATCGACGCCGCTTTCGGCCGAAGTAGCACCCTTTTTGTTCTTATTCGTTCATGCAATAAAATCTTTACTTTTTCGCTTCACTTAATGTTTAATCCCATACTGATGGATAATATTTCTTCATGTATCTTGCATTAACTGGATTTGACATCTGCTCACCATTTTCGTCCACCAAAGTGTATGCTCCATTTGGTAATTTGGTATGAACAATAAATGGTCCCCCCAATTGGGACTCCACTTACCTAATCGGCCATCCTTCTGCTCAGGTGGCCATATAACTTTCCAAACTAAATCTCCAACTTCAAACCGCTTAAGACGAATTCGCTTATTGTACCAATCGGCCACAATATCTTTATTTTTCTGTAAATTCTCAAAGGCTTGCACCCGATTGGAATTAATCTCCAATAACTCATATTTCATCGCACAATTATACTGTTCGGCCGACATTGAATCCGCCTGACTTGTTCTCAAAGTCGGCACTGTTATTTCGGCTGGCAACAATGCATCCATTCCATAAGTCAGCCGAAATGGTGTAAACCCAGTAGCTGAAGTTTTAGCATTTCGATAAGCCCACAACGCTTTAGATAACTTCTCATGCCATTTTCTTGGTTGGTCTTCGATCATCTTCTTTATAATTCCTATCAGCTGTTTGTTTGTGGCCTCTGCTTGTCCATTTCCTTGTGGGTAATATGGTGACGAATGCACAATTTTTATTCCGTATTCATCTGCAAAGGCCTTGACTTTTTCTCCCACGAATACAGTTCCTCTATCTGTTAGAATCGTCTGTGGGATCCCGAATCTATAAATCAATTGTCTCTTGATAAACTCGATCACCTCCTCTTGTGAAATACTGACGTACGCCTGAGCTTCGGCCCATTTCGTGAAATAATCTGTTGCCACTAGCACGAACTCATGTCTTTTCGACGAAGAGGGATGAACTTTTCCTATGATGTCCATGGCCCATCCTCTGAATGGCCATGGTTTGATCATTATGTGTAATTCTTCGGCCGGTAACTTTTGAATCGGCCCATGTTTTTGACATTCGCTGCATCCTCTCGCATATTTTTCACAATCAGGACCCATATTCGGCCAATAATATCCTAGCCGAATAATACTCCACTTCATCGATTTTCCTGCCCGATGTGCACCACATATTCCTTCATGAACCTCTCCCATTACTCTTCTGGCGTCTTCTTCTCCGACACATCTGAGCTATACTCCATCAATAGCACGCTTGAATAATAATCCTCCTATTATGACGTAATCCATCGCTTTCCGTTTTTCGGCTGGATTAGCCTCCGAAGGATCTTCTAATGTCTGTGCTATCTTTTTTATCCATTCGGCCTTCTCTGTTTCGGCCAAATGTACTTCCACATTTCCTGCTATCGGCATCAACCGATATCTAGCTGCATGTTGAGCCAATTCATTGCTACTTCATTCTTTTCTCTCGGGAAATATTCAATGTATACCTCATCGAATTCTTCTAACAAACTAACCGCTTCTTCGTACAATCTAATCAACTGAGAACTCTTAACCGAAAAATCGCCTAATAATTGCTGAACAACTACTTGCGAGTCCCCTCTGATAATGATTGCTCTGACTCCTTCTTCTATCAACCGTTGTAATCCCGAAATCAACGCTTTATATTCAGCTTGGTTATTCGTATATGACTCTGGCAGTTGCACGAAATACTTGTATACCTTGCCCTCCGGTGTTTGTAGGGTAAACCCTGCTCCAACTCCTGAAGCGGCTTTAGAACCATCAAATGTCATCACCCATGGTTGCAAGTATACAATTCCTTTCTCACCAGCTTCTCTCGGCCGATCTTGATGATCGATGTCATCGGTTATCGGACGTATCACATGATCAGCCAGAAAATCGGCTACAATCTGTCCTTTCATAGCCCTCAAAGGTTGATATCTCAAATCATATGCATTTAATTTCATGGCCCATTTGGCCATTCTTCGGCTACTGACCGGATCATTCATCATAATCTTAACTATGTCAACCGAAGCCACCACTATCACTTGCCTCGGTTGAATATAATATTCTAATTTCTGGCATGCATGATAAAGACTTAAACATAATTTATGAATCGGCGAGTACCTTACTTCGGCGTCCCTTAGGATTCGGCTAAGATAGTAAATCGTCCGATCCCTTCCTTCATCGTCTTCTTGCGCCAGTAATGCTCCAATAGATTCTTCGGCCGCTGCTATATACAACTTTAATGGCCGTCCTAAAATTGGAGGAACCAACACAGGTGGATTCATCAAATCTTGTTTCAACTGTTCGAAAGCTTTTTATTGGTCGATTCCCCATTTGAACTCCTCTTCATTCTTCAACCTCAATAAATCGGTTAGTGGTTTCGACTTTCCAGCCGCATTTGCTAAGAATCGTCTCAGGAAACCGATCTTTCCAAGAAACTTCTGTAGACTCTTCTTATCATGTGGAGGTTTGGCTTCTTGGATAGCCCTGGTCTTGTTCGCATCAACTTCTATTCCTTTGTTATGTACCAGGAACCCGAGAAAATTTCCTGCCTGTACTCCGAAAGCACACTTGGCTGGATTCATCTTGACTCCATGCAGCCTCATCCTTATGAACACCTTCCGCAAATCGTCCAAGTGACTTTCGATATCTTTGGATCTGACCATGACGTCGTCGATATAAACCTCGACACAATCCCCTATGAGGTCATGGAAAACATAGTTCATGGCTCTCTGGTACGTAGCTCCTGCATTCTTCAGTCCGAACGGCATCACCACCCATTCGTATATCCCTATGGCACCAGGGCACCGAAATGCAGTCTTGTGAATATCTTCTTCGGCCATAAAAATTTGGTTGTATCCTGAATATCCATCCATGAAGGATAACATTCCCTGTTTTGCGGCCGAATCAATCAACAAGTCAACAATAGGCATCATATACTCATCTTTTGGAGTGGCTATATTAAGATTCCTGAAATCAATACAAACTCTCAATTTTCCATTCTTCTTTATTACAGGAACAATATTTGATAGCCATTCTACATATTTAGCTGGCCTAACAAACCCGGCCGCTAACAGTTTCTCTATTTTTTCTTTTATTTTTGGGACTAATTCGGGCGCTGCCCTCCTGGCCGGCTGTTTATGCGGCCTGAACCCTTCTTTAATAGGCAGTCTGTGCTCTACAATCGATCGCTCCAATCCTGGCATCTCTGTATAGTCCTATGCGAAACAATCCTTGAATTCGACTAGAACCTCCTTGAATCGGCTTGTCATCTGCTGATCTAGATTTGCACTCAACGGGATCTCCCTCGGGTGTTCGTCTGTACCAACATTGACCATTTTCAAGGGGTCTTGAGCTTTGAAATCCGGCGTTCGCTTTGGTATTGCGTCTATTAAGTCGCTCCATCCTGCTTTGTCGTCTGAAACTCCGAGTTCGGCCGATTCGAACTCGATCGCTTGATTCGGTTGTGCATCCATCATTTACTCTCTTTTTCATCTGGCCGTTCATCGGCCTGATATCTGATCTCAAACCCCAAATCTGTCCAATCACACTCGACCACCTGCGGGTACCGATCCCCTACCACCGCTAGGAATGGTTGTATGGGCTCCTCGTATAACACCGCGTCAATTCGGCCGGCTGAGCTGACTGGGAACGGAGGTTGATCACCATCTACTTCTTCCACTGTGCCATCCTTTTTCCAGAACCATACTTTCTGGTGAAGTGTTGATGGCAAACATCGGGATGTATGAATCCAGCATCGGCCTAGTAGGGCCGCATACGGGACTTCTGCATCTACCACAAAGAACATGGTCGGAATTGATATCGTCCCGACCGTTACATCCACCAAAATACATCCTTCAGCCGCAGTTTGAGCTCCCACAAAACTCATTACCTTCATTCTCGTAGGGAGTAAATCTTCCTTCGAACGGCCTATCTTCGTCAATGTGGATAACGACATGATATTAACAATGGCTCCACCGTCGATAAACATTCTTCTGAGTGGTCTCCCATTGACCCAACCTTTAACGTATAAAGGCCTCACATGCTGAGACATTTTCGCAGTTGGAGGCAAAATCGTACCTGGTTGAGCTTCTGGAACAAATGCTTTATATCCTTCCTCAAATGATTTCTCTATTTCGGCTTCCGGCCGAAATACCTCAAGTTTATCGAAACAAAAATCCACTATAGGTTCTTCATCACCATAGTATTCCCCTTCTTTCTGACAGAAAACCACAGCTGGTTCAGAATCCGACCAATACTCCTCCTTTTCTTCGGTGGCTACCGTCACCATATTCGCGCTAGATTCAAAGTCGAACTTAAACTGCCCGATAGGGAGTGAATCACTATTCGGAATGATAGTTGTCTTTGGTTTCCATTCCCTGGTTCGGACTGGCCTAGGCTTCCATTCTTCTTTCGATTTCGACTGCTCACTTTCAATTTTCGGCTGTATTACTTTCGGCCGAAATTCAGTTTTGTTCTTTAGCCGATCTTGTCCTTCTTTCGGCTTCCTCTCTTCTTTCGATTCGGACTTCAAACGAGCCGAAAATACTCTACTGAGTATTCTTCCTTCCGAGAACGAACAGTCATCAGGGAAGTCCTCTTCCATATGCATCATATCATACTCCTCCTGCTCAGAAACAGCAGCTGCTTTAAGCCGTTGCATTCTTCGTTTGAAAGTACGATATGATCCCTTTCCTTTCGGGACTTTTCTCTCCTCTGCCCTCCAAGCTGAATGGTCAGACCGGCGTTGGCCGAAATGCCTTCTCTCTGGAGAGTTTTGGACCCATCGGCCTACCTGAGTATTTGCTGGTGGCCTTCTGAGCTTCTTCATTTCGGGACTAACAGCTTCTTCAGGGACTGTGATCTGAATCACAGTCTTTCCATTCTGCTTGTCGGCTGTTAACTTCATCTCTGAGTCCCATCCATTTGTTATGATTTTCAACGTTGGCCTCTCGCTCTTATCTCCGATCTCGATCTCCTGATGTCTCTCCGATTGCTTGACCCACTCTTTTACCTCATAATTCCCCAATCGGTCGAAAACATCTGTAACTTTCTCTTTTCCCTTCGGAGACCCTAATCTTTTCCATACTCCCGACTTCTGAGCCGATGGCCGATCCCCAAGCCGATCGTGCACAGAACTCTGGCTAGATGATGTTTGATCCCCCAATCGATCATGCACAGATCAATTCTGGTCGGGCTGCACCATCACCATGTTGGCAACAGGGAACGGATTCTTATCAATCGCCATAAGCCTATCTGGGAACTTCAGCTTCCCATCATCGACATGCTTCTGAATCAGCTTCCTAAAATGTCCACAAATCGCCGTGGAATGAGTAGCTGATCCATGGAATCTGCACCATCCGGCTTCCAACTGATCCTTGGTAGGCTGTGGATGGTTTCCTTTAAACTCTAGCAATCCGTTCTTCTGGCAATAATCAAATATTTCATCCATTTGTGACAAGTCGAAAGAGTAAAACCTTTGAGATTCATCTCCTCCTTCTTTCTCCTTGCCTCTGGCTGGCCGAAGTGCTGGACAAGTCATAGGCTTTTTTATGATTAATTCTGCCCTTGCAACTTCGGCTAATGCGGGAACGTCATCCGTGTTGTACTCTTCTTGGACTTCACATCTATCCAGAGATTCAGCAAATGAGGCAGCTGACTGGATAGGTTGTGATCTTCCACTTTGACTTCGGCTTGATTTGAAAGCCGCTTGTTCTGCCAAATAAGTCTCCATCCTTATAGCTTCAGCCGTTAATTCGGCTACAGTCCTTGGTCTTGTCACCATCAATCTATCCTTGATGGCAAACTTCAAATTCTGCTTCAGGATTTGAATATATTCATGCTCAGGTAGCATTGTTTTCATCTGAGCCTTGACTGCATAAAACCTTTCAATGAACTCAGTAACCGATTCGGACGCCTTCTGTTTGGTTGACGTCAGATCAACTACCGAAATTTCAGGACTAATATTATAGAATCGGTCATGGAATAACCGCTCCATTTCGGCCCAAGTGTTGACCGATTCCGCTGGCAAATTAATGTACCACTCAAATGCTGGACCAGTCAACGACAGGCTGAACAATATCAGCTTGTGAAAATCATTTTGCGCGATTCTGGTACATTGAGCTGTAAATCGGCCAATATGCTTAATTGTAGAGCGGCCGACTTCTCCAGAAAAAGTGCTAAAATCTGGAACCTTCACCCCTCTAGGCAGTGGATACTGCTCCTCAATGTAATCTGGATAAGGTTTCCGATACATCGGCCTATTCTCCTGGCCGATGAGATTCCCAAACTGTGTACGAATAATCTCAGCAATGAGCTCTCTGTCAACCAGTTGTGGTGGATTCTGCTGAAGTGGTGCGTATTGTTGCTGAACCACTGGAGCAGGCGGTTGAACAGCTGGTTGAGGCGGTTGATTCTATTGCTGATCGTACCTCTGCTGCGGAGGAACAAAAGGCCGGGCTCCGTGCCCTCCTGGCGGCCTAAAGGCCTGCTGTTGAAAATTGTGAGGATTTTGCATCGCAGGTGGTGGATTTTGCGTCACTGGAGCTTGCTGCGTTCCCATCGGATACATATTCCTCGCTATTTCGGCTCTAAACATAGCTGGCATCGCTGCCAGAATATTTCCCTCAATCTGGCGAACCGAATTAGTAACCGCCGCCTCCACCATAAATTGAACCTGATCTCGGAATCGCGGGGTTAAATCATCGTTTGAAAACTCCTGGTTGTGGAAGTGTGATGGTCCGGGGAATCCTGGGGGGAATTCTCCGGCTTCTGGTGCACGTTCTTCCTGAATCGGCGGCAAATCAGTCCTCGCCGCCGTGTTTGCTGCTAGAGTTGCTTGTTCGAATGCCATTCTGAGTCCCACTGGGCGTGCCACTGTTTGGCTCGGGTGTAGCCAAGGACCTTTTTCTCCTCAAGGGAGGCTATCGGAAAAGGATCAAACCGATTACGGGTCCGGATTAACAATAATGCGCCCACAATTGACTGAATCTTCTTTGAATTGATAAAAAATAACAAGATACAACGGAGAATCTGCCTGTTGTTAAGAAACAACGGCGGAATTCACCAAAAACAGGGAACCAAACTACCAGCTGCTAAGGAGCAACGGTGGATTTGGAAATGGTAACCGCTACAAACTAGGCTAGATTCTAAGGAAAGCTGTAAAGGAAAGCTGTAAAGAAAGCAGTAAAGATAACAAGGAATTAAATTTGATAAAAGGAATTTGGGGGTTGGATTGATCTCTCTGATTTTATGTGTGTCGACCCCTATTTATAGCCGGAGCTGGAGTAACCGCTCTCCGGCCAATCCTTCTGAGCCGAATTCTTTCTTTCTTTATTTCGGTTGTTTTAGTTTCGGCTGTTTCTTCCCATTTCGGCCGAAATCTCTCTCAATCTCGGTTCCCTTCCTTCGGTTTATTATAGACTTTCGGCCTCACTGGTCTTGAGCCCATCTTCCTTTCGAACTTTTCTTTTTCTTCTGGCCCATGTCTAATGGCCCAATAGCTCCTCGCGGCCCATTATTTCATATGGCCCCAACACTACCCCTTTTGGGTGTTGTCTTCTCCCTATGTGGAGTCTTTTGATGTTTTGATTTGTCATTTATCCCATACATGTTTGATTGTGTTGGGAAAATCCGATTATAGTATCATTGTTATTTCCGATAACTGGTCTCTTTTGTTATTGGTTACTGGTATGATTTAGGTCGTTCTTGCGAGATTGTACTACTTGTTTGAATTGTTTGCTAGTACTACCACCCACCTCTACCGGTTGGTAGGATTGGAAATAGGTTAGGCTTAGACTTAAACGACTCAGGCCTGCGTTGACTTTTTTTAAGACCCGAGCCTAACGTATTACCTTTGATAGGCCTATTATATTGGCCCAAGCCAGGCCTATTTAAAATAAATAGGCCAATTTTTAAACACTTTAAAACCTGATTAAGTCTATTTCAAAATTAAGTTAAAAATTCTTTTATTTTATGTCTGGATGTAATCATAAGATTGGAAGAAATGAATTTGTGCACTTGTGCAAGTCGCCATCCACAACTATTTATATAAGGAAACAAAACTTAGAAATATTTTAAAAACCTATATAATTACTTCTATATAAGTAATAATAATAATACCACTTATTCCTATACAGAAACAACATAAGGTTGGAAGATATGAATTTGTGCACTTTAATGTTTTGATACTGTTATATTGTAAGTATATATTTGGAAAAAATAGTTTGAGTTTGGTCTTATTAGATTCTTCTGATCATTTAATTTTAGAATATATATTTTACATAATTTTTAATAATATATTTTTTGAGATCTTAACGATTAAAAAAATATATTGGATTGTGTGCAGAAGTCAAACAAGACATCTTAGTTGGGACAAAGAGAGTAATAAATAGGCTGGTCTGGTTAGGCCTGACCTAAGTCTATTTTGCTAAATAGGTTTTCAAAATAGTTTGAGTCTAGCCTGTTTATAACCTTCGGTAGGCTAGGCCATAGGCCCATATCGTGTCCGATAGCCTGGCCTATTCTCACCCCTACCCCTATTTGTTGGGAAAGCACTTGAGAAAGGGGACTGACAACAGCACTGGTCTGATGAAATCTGAATTCATCAATTTTGTGGCTGGTCCTCTTGCAACCACACACCCCACACAAACAGAGATGGCATCCATCCATTCCAGACCTTCTCTACCAATGACAATGTCCAATACAGATAGCATATGCCCTCTGTCCATAATTTTTATTCAAGCTTACAACAAGGCAATACTACTAATGCCAATTGCCAATAATTATAATTATTTAAACACAAAAAACACAAGAATCTGTAGCAGAAACCATGAATCTGACAATAATACTGGATGAAAATTGATGCATCAGCCCAGATGTAAAACTCAGCGATGGGCTACTGAGACAGACAAGCCACCACTCTCAAATCTCCATATATATGCCAGCCGTACTACACAAATTGTCGTCGTCCTCATGTTTAATGTTGTCTATTCATCAGTCACACATCCGTTTGAGGCTGATTTTACGCTCTTAATGTACTGAGAGAACGGATACATGGAAGGGAAATTAGAGTGAACATGCAAGTTGATTTTCTTCTTTTAGAAGGATTCTAAAGGAATGAATGTTTATGGATTTATTTACCTTGTAGAGAACTCCTCGATCAGCCTTGTACGGGGGTGGTGTCCACCTCTTCCTCCGCTCGTTCAATTCATCGTCTGATAGTGTCACATCCATTCTCCTTTTTTTAATATCTATGGTGATGATGTCCCCATTCTCGATTAGACCAATAGGTCCACCTTCCTGAAATTTAAAGTGAAATATGTTAGGACAAGGAAGCATATATTAGCATTTGGAAGATATCATCTTCTGCTAAGAGATGTTCAAAAACAAATCCCATACTCCCGACATGAAAGTAAAAGCAGCTATTTCAAAAACTTAATCAATTCATCTCAGGTCTTAATACGGTTCGAAAACAAAAATACAACCGTCTTAATTCGTAATTTGTCACTTTACCACTAAATAAAAAATCCGTTCACAAGTGAGTATTGTAAGCTCATTCCAAGATCTGTATTTGAAGTAGAAATGTTTCGAATTTTAATTTTATTAGACACAACCTAAACAATCAGTAAAATTCCATGGGAAATATGGGAGACAGAGAACCGTAAAGTGCAAGATTCAATGCAAATTTACCTGGGCCTCGGGACATATGTGACCCACCACATATCCATGTGAACCTCCAGAAAACCTTCCATCTGTTAGAAGGGCAACTTCCTATATATTTGAAAGATTTTGGTGAGAAAAACACTAGCCTGAGGCAACACAATGTCAAGTCCATTCATGAAAGGAAAATAGCACAACAGTGATTTTCACAAAAAAAAAACATTACAAGGGATGTAGTACGAAGCAAAAAAGAAAACATTCTTGAATACTAAGAACAATCGTGCAAACCTTGCCAAGTCCTGCTCCCATTATGGCACTTGTTGGGGTCAACATTTCAGGCATTCCTGGCCCCCCCTTGGGGCCCTCCCCCCTAATGACTACGACTTTTCCCTGAACACATGGTAAACAAAAACCAATATATTACCTTGAACTTCCAACAGTTCAAAAACAGTTGTATAATCAACAATTATAATATGCAAAAGGGGATAAAAAACTTAAGCAGGCATTGTGAAAGTGAAGCTGTCAGAAGGTTCAAAATGCTATCTTAGAAGACTTCCCGAGATAGAAATAGTGTGGGAGTATTTTCTTTTGTATACTTTCATACGTGGTGTGATTGCATAGCAGCATTGAATTGTGGATGATTAAGAAGCATAATCCTATTATTAAGTAGTCACATAGGCGAGGTTATGCCACATGCATTCAGGTCAAAAAATACTAAATATTTCCATTTAATTGCAGTGAAGTGTAAAAGGGAACGTTGAGATGCAGACCGCCATAATGTGATCTTGGTTTTACACAAAGAACTAGTTGGAAGGAAATGGAAAAATAAATGGTTTCCGAATTAGCTCACTAAACTATCAATAATCATTAGCAGAAGCACAAACAATATGCATGTTCTCATCACAAACGGCCCTGTCATAGCTGCCATGCAATACCTTGCGTCACATTCAGCAGAATCAGTTAAATCAACAGGCATGGTGAGCCAACAAAAGGGTTTTGAGACAAGGCGGGAAAATGGAAGGCGTTGTCTTTACCTTAAAACTGTCTGGGTTTTCAGTGATAGCAGCTAGCATAGCCTCCTCACCTTCAAACACAAGTGCAGGGCCTGCAGGATATGCTTATCAATATTCAATACTTCGGTAGCATCAGAAAAGCCATGATACAAACATTTAAATAGTCAACAGCACAACATAGCATAAACTATAGAAAGGTAAATAAAATGAGGAAAATAAAAGATCACCTGAGAAGTATAAACCTTCTTTTCCAGTGATCTTTGCAACCGAACCTTCAGGCGCAAGATTTCCATATAGAATCTGTATGTGGCCTGTTTCCTTGATGGGGTTTGACACAGGTCTAATTATTTGCTGCAATCAAGTATAGAATAAGGCATGGTACTTAATCCATAGAAGCATGAAAATGATTAATTCGCCAGATCGCGGCTAACCTGATCTTTCGGGAGTGATGGATATAGCTTTGCGTTCTCAGCCAAAGTCTGCCCAGTAACTAGCAGGGGAAAAACTGTATTAAATCTTATTGGTACATGAATACATGGCTTTCATTCTTCACGAAAACGCCAATACCTGTTATACAATCTCCATCTAAATAACCAAGCTCCAATAGGTAGCGAATGACAGCAGGTGTACCTCCAATCTAAATTGTAAACATTGTAAGATCATAAAAAAAGTCAAGGCATTGATATTTTATTCCAATGAAAAATGGTTCAGAGGAAAACGAAAACAAGAAAGGTTGGAAGGAGGGAGAGAGAGAAGGGGAGGGGGAGATTGAAAATGATCATGAACACACCTTGTGGATATCCTCCATCACATACTTGCCACTGGGCTTAAGATCTGCAAGGAAAGGAACCTTATCGCTAACCTTCTGGAAATCATCTACAGTTAATTGCAGACCAACAGACCTGCCGGATTCTAGCTTATTGAGTTGCATAGTTGGATAGCAGCATCCTTATAATAACTGCAGTCAGAAATAGGTATCACTCACCTTGCAATGGCAATCAAATGTAGAACAGCATTGGTAGATCCACCGAGTGCCATTACCACGACCATAGCGTTGTGTAGAGATCTTGGGGTGATGATGTCCCGAGGTTTTAAGTCCATTTTAATTAGATCTAGTAAATATTTACCAGCAAGGCGGCACTCATCCAATTTGAGAGGGTCTTCCGCAGGCGTTGAAGAACTTTCATTAATTAGGGGAATGGATACGTAATTAGTTACGAAGAAGAGCACTTGAGCATAAATAATTTTCACCATCTGTTTGATTGTGTACCTGTGTGGAAGGGTCATTCCCATTGCTTCTATTGCTGAAGCCATTGTATTTGCAGTATACATTCCGCCACATGCCCCAGCTCCAGGGCATGAATTACGAACTACATTCAGTCTTTGTTCGTCAGTTACTGAACCGCTTACGTACTCTCCATAGACCTAAGATGTCAACCATGAGCATTTATTGTTAATTCCCCTTTACATCTCGGAAAAAAGATAGAAACAACATGACACTAAAGGGCATGTTTGATTAAATTGAATGGGGTCTTAATTTGAAGTTTGAATGATATTGAATCTGAACTATTAAGCTGTAAATTTAAACTGAAAAAAGTGATATCTAAAACTATTTTTAAATTTATTACAAATATATTTGAACATTTATTAAGCAGTAATAAGTGAAAATTATACTCAAGTTTACACATAAAACTCAGCACGCTTAATTACTTAATCAATAAAATGGGCAGATTTAATTAATAAGTCTTTAGTTCATTAAGATTGAGTAATAAGTTTGCCATATGATTAAGTAATACTCTACCTGGAACGCAGATACAATGTCAAACGTGTGCCCTTGAAAATGTCCTGGCTGCAAAAAACCAAGGTTTACCAAGAATTAAAACTAATGACTTAATGAGTAATTTGGAACTGACACAAATAAAAACATAATATTGCTGTCTTTGTACTGCAGAAGACAGTAAAGATTCTAAGGTTTGTTCTCCAATGATGATATTTAGAACTGACAAATACATACACATAACATTGCAATACATTTTGATAATTCTCACCTAAACAAGGAACCAATAAAACTTTGCCCCACTCATCAAAATAGTAATTAAAAAAAAAAGTCAAATCAGATCATATTTCAAAAACACAACCAAATTGCCTAATCGGCTAATCCTAATCATAAAATCACAATCTAGAACTTAGGCTAATCATAATTAAGAAACCATACAGGCATCTGAGTGCTAATAGCCTAATACTACCCATAGTCCTCGATTATACACAAGACAAATACAAACTAAATAAGAGAAAAAAACAGAAAATTGTGCTCTGATGTAAAACATTAAGGCCAAACACTGTGAGATGTCTTCTACCATATAACTCACATCAACAACTTATAGCTTTAAACCATAATTCACCACTAGAAAGGCACAAATGAAACAAAAGACTTCATGCCATTATGGCAACTGCATTACACATCTTTTGGGAAGAAAAAAATCTATATAGTGTCGGATCCAGAAAATAGTTTAAGTGGTGTCACAAAATAATTAATAAAATATAATTATTAAATATAATAATCGGGGATTTGGGTTTGGACTAATGATCAACCCTTCACGCTTCGCCTTCTAACCTTAGAGTTGGGGTGCCCAAGCCCCTTATCCCTTCCCGATTAATAACAACTTTAATTTGTAATATTGAGGAGTGCTTTTTCGTTCTTTCTTATGTAGCAGATTTGGGATGGGGGCACCACAAAATCCCACTAAGCCGGATCCTGTGCCCCACTTTGATACAACTGTATCCGCCCCTGCTTCTATAACATCTAGCAAGTTGCATTTAGAATACCATAACAGAAAAGATGATTAGGAGCCTTACACATCTTTTAAGCACAAAAATAGATATAAGACTAGAAAATTTGCTTATTATAGAGGACCACGAGAGAAAAGATACTTAGGTGCTAGACATTATCAGACCAACCTTAATTGTCCCCCCGTAAACCATAATGCTTGGTCGGTTCAACCGCCCCATTGCCATAATTGTACCTGGCATCTGCAATATAAAAATTGGTAAACCAAGGATCATATGAGAAGAAAACTGCTTTACGAGGATGATTGAGAAAAGAAAGAAGCTGAAATCATCTCATTGGTGACTGTCGCAGGGGAAAGTTAATCAGGAATGTATTTCCTCAACACACTGCCCCTATAATGGAATGAAACAAGCTAAATTTCAAGTATCACAATCACAACCGCAAAACTATAATGCATGACAGAGGCATATTTTGCATGCATTATCATGCTTTCATCAATTCTACAGACTGTTCAGTTAAAAGTTAAAAGGAGTTAATATGATATGATAAGGGATATGTCTTAGCTCACTGTGTTAGACACATATATTGAATGCTCCTGCAGGAACAATTCAATTTGAACTTTGAGCTGTAAGAACCAGATAATGTAAAGACGGAAACTCAGATGACTTTGATGAAAAAACCACTACACACATAAAATGGCATAGGTGATAGGACAACAATTACCACATCAATCTCCATAGAGAGCAACTATTTTTACTCAATTGAAACAAAGGAATTACATGGTAAACTTTCAACCTGAAAAGCCCCAGGTTACAAAACACAGAAATTGGCAGAGTAAAATAAATCAGCTATTCAGCTCCCTGAAGGATCAACTTTTCCAGGGCAATACCAATGTCATCCCGTATCATGTAGCATTTTTACTTGAGGACTTTAGGGACGCAAGTTAGCATGTTATAAAATGTAGTGAATGAAGCTCAGTTGGAGTTTAGAAAACAATAGTATATCTTTCACATCAGTCACACGTGACTGATGGGAGAATATATGTTCATTTTTACTTTATTCCGTCCAAAAAGGAAAAAGTGACAAACTCATGGCCGATCATAACAACGCTGTCTGCAACCCTAACATTTCTGGTCACAAAACACTCAAAAAATTCATTGCCAAGAGAATCATTAACCAAACAAAAAAGGCTTTACCTCTTTCTAAATAGGGAAATTCAAAAAAGCTCAAAATATTCCACAATAGCGAGCAACAAAACCAGAAACGAGCACAAAACACTGCATTCCCCATAACCCATCAATAATAACAAACTTCTCATGAGCATAGGACAATAGCAAAAACTTCGCCCTATTTTTTTTAACTTTAGCATAACAATTACATCAAACTAAGGAGAACAAGAAGTGAAGTGGGGCTTACATTTTTGTCGCAGCCGGGAATGGAAATGTTGGCATCATACCACTGAGCAGCCATGACAGTCTCAATGCTATCAGCAATCAAATCCCTGGACTGCAAGCTGTAGCACATCCCCCTAGTCCCCATGGAAATAGCGTCGCTGACACCAATAGTATTGAATCGAAAGCCCACCATCCCAGCCGCCTCGACGCCCTCCTTGACGGCCTCGGCGAGCTTCAACAAATGCATGTTGCAAGTGTTCCCTTCGTACCAAACCGACGAAATCCCCACCTGGGGTTTCTCCATGTCGTCATCCGAGAGGCCCACACCGTAGAGGATCGCCTGAGAGCCGCCCTGCGACTTGGGCTCCGTGATTCTCGAACTGTACTTGTTGAGCTGAGTGGCGGCGGCGGCGGCGGTTTCTGTGGCGGATGCGCGGACGGTGAAGGAGGGGGTGTTGGGAATCAGTAGAGCGGGCCGGAGATGGGGTTTGGCAGCCGAGAAAGGTGCCTGATGGGGGTTTAAGAATGAAGCCTGCATTGTACTAGTGACTAGTGAGCGGCGGCAGAGGGCAAGGGGGTAAGTTGAGACTCGAGTCGACACAAAGGCGGCGGCGGCAGTGTGGCGAGTGGGAGTGTGAGTGACAGTGTGTAAGTGTAACCAAGGTTTTAAACGGTATGGTTCCCGTGCTGGAACTAAAAATTCCTATACTGCTTTTGATCTGGACCAATCAATCATATTTTATATTAAATCAATGGTTATAATACAATAAAGATATAAATATAATTTGATAAATTGTAGTATTTGTTTATTTTTATTTTTATTATTGTAATTATGATTTTGCAGGTAATGATTATATCTTTTGCAGCCTTGCAGGTAATGATGCTCTTTAATTTGAGAAGATATTGCATATTATCTATCTACCGAAAATACAGACTGCGTAGAGTTTCCAAGACAGAATGTTATATAACTTGAAACATAATGTCATATAACATAAAACAGAATGTCATATACCTTAAAACAGAATGTTATACCTCCTCTATTTTTTAAAGATTGCTACGGACCCACCCAACACGCAGTCCAATGCACATTTTAAATCATGAATAACTCAAATTCGGTACAAGTAAAAATTCTAAAAGTTCGATATTTAAAAACTAAAAGACGAGACGAATCTAACAAGATCTCACTTAACTATATTTTAACTTGTATAACCATGATAAAACTTTAAGTCAAAGTATATGAGTGAACAGTAGCATTGTGTCAAGTGTAGCTAACAAAAATGTTATAGTATAACATAAAACATAATGTCAAACTTTAAGACATAATGTTATATAACTTGAAACATAATGCCATATAATATAAAACATAATGTCATATAACTTAAGACAAAATTTTATATAACATAAAACAGAATATCATATATCTTGAGATAGAATGTTACATACCTTAAAACAGAATGTTATATACCTAAGACAGAATGCTATATAACTTAAAATAGAATATCATATAACTTAAAACAGAATGTCATGAACAGAATGTTATATAATTTAAACAGAATGTCATATACCTTAAGACAGAATGTTATATAACTTAAAACAGAATGTCATATACCTTAAAAAATGTCATACTTCCTGAGTCTTAAAATATTTTTTACGAATCCAATGCACATTTAAACCAGTAATAACTTAAGTTCAGTACAAATAAAAATTTAGAAGTTTGATATTTAAAAATTACGTGACGAGGCAAGAAAATCCTATGCTTTTTTGCGAGCATGCGATATTTAAAAGTTCAATAATAAGAGTGATACAGTAAAAGAAACACGAGAAACAAGATTGAGATTTTTTTTAGGAGCCATTGAAAGCCCGTGAAATAAGTGGTGAAAACCCATGCCACACAATTATAAAGAAGAAAAAAAGGGGAACAAGATTGAGATTTAGGGCACATGTTAATTAAAATGAGAATAAAAAGTAATCATTAATACATTTTATATTATTTAAATTTTAAAAGTATAATGACATTTTTAACCCTATTTTCAATATTAACCACTTATTTCAAGTAATATCCAATGGTCATAAATGACTCCAGCATATACTGTGCCAGTATATGAACCATTTCGGGTTTTAAATGTCCATTTCGTATCTATATCGGACATATAAATTTTGGAGATATTTGTAATATTTTGAGAAAACTAATTTGAGTTTCTAGATGATAAAAATGAAGATATTTCAAAATTCATCATCTCTGTTACTATATAAATTAGTAATATGCTAACAATACTCATTTAATGATATAATATGCTAGTAATATTATTCATATCATACACCATGTTGATTGATAATAGACTTAAAATTGATAAACAAGTTAATTGGATGACATCATCAATATGGGTTGAAACATAAATTTTAATTTTAATTTTTTTAAAAAAAAATACTCCCTCCGTCCCAGGTAATGCGTCTTGTTTGACTTTTTGGCACTGTTCATTATTCGGCTTTGACTCAATATTATTGCAAGTATATATTTGAAAAAATAGTCTAGTTGAGTCTTGTTAGAATCGTATGATCATGTAGTTTTAGAATATATATTTTATAAGTACAATTTTTCATTGTATATATTTTGATATATTAATGATTGAAAAAGTGCATTGGATTACGTGTAGAAGTGAAACAAGACAATTTAAGTGGGACGGAGGGAGTATATTTTTAAATTTTAGAAAAAACTTATTTTTTTAAAGAAATTTCGGGAAATTTCGATGGAAATTTTGGTCAAATTTTAGGAAATTTCGGATTTCGGGCGAAATTTCGATGGAAATTTTGCAAAAAAATATTGCATGTGAAATTTCGCTTCGGGATGTGCCGAAACTCAAGATTTCGGTCGAAATTTCGAAAATTTCGGGGATATTTAAAACAATGTGTATGACATTACTAGGCTATTTAACAGAGTTTGGTTACTCGATTTTTCGTCCTTCTCCCGACCCAATTAATTGGGTCCCACGAAGCGAGCCGGTCGGATCAAATTATGGCGTCGTTTGATATAAAGGTTTCCACTTTCCAGTGGTACACACTTGTGAAAAAGCCAACACCAATTTCATACGCTGATGGAAGACGGCAAACTCAGAACGCTCCTAATCCCAGTGTTCGCAATTCAATTTCTGTGAAAATTTTGGAAGGATATGGAAAGGGATCCCCAACAACCAGTTGGCTTTAATCGTGAAAAATACAATTGTAATTAGCGATAAATTGGAGGACATCTATAGAAGGTTTCATCTACAAAGCCCCCCAGTTGGCTTTAAGCGTGAAAAATCACAAGTTGGCCGTGGAGGATGATCATCAACATCATTTTGTAAGAACTCAAGTATATGATCCGAGGCCTATCCAAATGTTATATTTTAATTAAGGGAATGTGTCACTTGATTAGAGCATCCACAACCTTGTTACAAGTTCTAGGGACATATTGAAACTTAACCTCCCAATCCAGCTGGTTCATGTCTTGTATCTGGGCGAGCACCTTGATGAGAGGGTCTTCCAATGATCTCTGCTATACATCAGCTCTAGGACTTCCTTATTATCTGTCTCCACAATAAATTTCTGAATGTTCTTCTCCCAAGACAGCTGCAAACACAATAATATGACCCAATCTTCTGCTATCGTAACGTTTGTCCTCTATGTCATCTTGCCCGGACTCCACCAAGCCATTGTCCTTTCAAATCACGCAATAGGCCACCTCCCTTGAAGAAATTAACAGAGGAGCTACCATCACTATTGGCCTTGATCCAATCAAGTGGGGGTTTCTGGCTTTCTACCATCTGATAGATCTTGCAACCGAATTTTCGGCACCTACTCTCCTAAGTGTTTATTGACCTGCAAAGAATTCTTGAGCCGCTCTACGGATTTTCCAATGAAAGAATCTTTGCCATGCATTTCATTGCATCTATTTTTCCAAATCATCCAACTCCCCATTCCAAAAAGAGCCGCATGCAACCTCATCCCCAACCTTGGTGCTCATAATTGACATCAACCAATCCTTAATGTTGGAATTCCGAAATTCTGGAGGGCCGGGAAGATCCATATTCTTCCAAACCATTTCTGATGAAACGTAATCTCGAAGGGCGGCATGAATACCTACCCTGCAATTCGCTGCATCTCCAACAAGTCCCTGATGTAGGAATGCCTCTCCTGCACTTCTCGACTCCAGTTAGAAGGCGATGATCGTGAGCCGCAAGCCAAAGGAATGCTCGGGATCATTGAGGGGTAGGCCACCTCTTGAATCGATGTAATTGTAATTTTTTATTTCAGAATTTGGTTTGATTGGCAATTCAAGTTGTTGGGTGCAAACCTATCCCGGAAAGTTGCCTTGCATATAGAGTATTCCCTAAAATTCCTATCAGTAATGACGCATTTTGGGAGGTGCCCAAATTCAAATTCGCAAGGGCTCTACCCAAAGAGGACAATATTATACTAATATCAGAGTTATGGTGACGGTTGCAATCCCTACCAATGGTATTAGAGCCTAGGTTCGGGGTTCAAGTTAGTAGTAGCAGATCCCCAACACAAGTTTTTTATATGGGTAGGGAATAGTTGAATGATGGTTGCAAGATGTTTAAACGATCTCACCTATATCTGTAGTAGCCCTTTCAATTGTTTCATACTGTTGGTCCCACTTTCGTCAAGACTAAGTATCTTAATCACAACAGTTTGTTCCTCCACACACTTAAATAGATAATTAGTAGGTTAGTTATTGAAAGTAAATAAGTGCAGTAAAGAAACAAGAACAAACAGAGAGTTGTTGACCCAGTTCGGCCCAAGGCCTACGTCTAGGGGATACCAATCCAGGAGAGTTCCACTATGTGTTCGAACACCACGTTACAACACGAACAATAGTGAACTAGTAATCTTTTACTCCAACACCCAAGCAAATGATCGATGGTACCAGAAACTCCCCTTTCTGGTGAGCATGCTCTGATTCTTCTTCGACCCCTTAAAGACTCCTTCTCCAAGTTCCTCTTGAGTGAACCCGTAAAAGATCCTCCCTATGATGCAACGTTGAAGGGCAGTATCTTGTTTGACACGGACTTGAGTGTTGCCCTTAATTGAAGGTGTCGAAATCAATCAAGGGTTCAATGTGCACGGTGACTCTGATGAACACTCAAGAGGGAATCTCCTTCATAATAGATGAAGCTTTCGGATTAAGTGAGGAGATTGAAGTAAGGATTTCACACGCGTTTGCAATGGCTTCTCAAGATGGATAATTCGAATGACTTCTTCTTCCATTGCACCGTGTCCTTAAAAAGCTGTTCGAAATCCCTTTGCTATGTGTCACGGGGCGCCGGGTCCGTATCGGGACTGCGGCGCGCCGAGTGGCTAATAGACTGATTCTCAGCACTATTCCGCCAAACGGTCCATCCGAAGGGTCGGGTTGGACAACATCATAGAGCTAATTCCGGAAACTATGGGATCCTTCAATTTAGATTCCAACGGCAGACGAGCCTTACAGCAACCATAATCTTCGGGACTGCGGGCCAAGGGCGACCACCAAGCGGAGCCTGAGGCCGCCGGTCAACATTCTCCCCCCGCTAAATTGGCGATGCCCTCATCGCCGTGGCTCTCCGAAAGTCTTTCAGTTACTGCCATCGCAGAGTTTAGGTCATTCACTCGCTGCCTCTGCAGCACCAATCGCGTTCCTGGACGGAGGCCCGCCATGAAGGCGAACAACTTTTCCGTTTCGAACATGTCCTTGATGTCGAGCATCAGTGCCGAGAAAGTTTTAACATATACTCGGACATTTCCTGTGTGCCTCAAATCTCTCAGAGCTTTCCGAACGTGATATCCCACATTTTCCGGGAGGAACTGACTCCGAATCGCTTCTCTCAGTTCCGCCCAGGTATCAATTGCCATACTATCTTGCTGAATCTCAGCATATTTTCCACGCCATCATAACTCGCCGTCTCCCGCCAGATACATCGTGGCCTAGAAACCCTTCTTGTTTCATTTTCAATACTCGACTTCTCAAGGTACTGATTCATATCAAAGAGGAAGTTCTCGACTTCCTTAGCATCGCGGTTGCCAGTTAAGGCTGAGGTTCCGGGACACGCACTCTTGGACCGGAACTCGGAGCAACTTCTTGCTCTCTACTTACAGCTCTCTGTAGTAGTCACATTTGGATGGACGTCTCTTCCATCCTTGCCTGGGCCTCTGCCTGTTCGAGTTTAGCTCTCTCAGCTAACTCTCGTGCCTGGGTCATCGCCTCTGCGAGCCCTCAATATTACTCATCATGGGCCTCTGCCCGTTCGAGTGTAGCTCTCTCAGCTAACTCTTGTGTCTGGGTCATCGCCTCTGCGAGCCCTCGGTATTACTCATCATGGGCCTCTGCCCGTTCGAGTGTAGCTCTCTCAGCTAACTCTTGTGCCTGGGTCATCGCCTCTGCGAGCCCTCGGCATTACTCATCCTGGGCCTCTGCCCATTCAATGGAGTTTAGCACCACTCACACGCCATTTCGTACACAATGCCCGGCCACACGAGTCGTCCATCGCACCCTGCAACACCCATTGTGAATCACAAGGTTGGAGCGACAACCGGCACGTCCGGACAGCCCCGACAGGCGCGGACATTACTCATAAGTGACCGACAGAGCTCCTGGCACTCACTTAGGATGGCTCTTGTCTCTACATTTTCCGTCTCAAGCTCTTCAACTTTCGACCGGAGTCTTGCCTCTGCAAGCTCCGAGTCAACCAGCCTCGATGTCATAGTCCTGATCTGCCGCGCCGGGGGGTGCCCGCCTGCCGTTTCCGAATCCGATCCTGATGCACTCTCGCTCCTGATGCCACCATCCGTTCCGGAAGGCCGGCTCTGATACCAACTGTCACGGGGCGCCGGGTCCGTATCGGGACTGCGGCGCGCCGAGTGGCTAATAGACTGATTCCCAGCACTATTCCGCCAAACGGTCCATCCGAAGGGTCGGGTTGGACAACATCATAGAGCTAATTCCGGAAACTATGGGATCCTTCAATTTAGATTCCAACGGCAGACGAGCCTTACAACAACCATAATCTTCGGGACTGCGGGCCAAGGGCGACCACCAAGCGGAGCCTGAGGCCGCCGGTCAACACTATGGAAGGGAATATCATTGATCCAAAAAATCTCCCCCCTTCCATAGCCGACCCATTTCCTATGAATGGGAAGATGCTCTTGCCAAAAACTCATTCGTCCAATGAAGGAATTGGGAGATGGCCGTTGGGGGACGCTCCTTGCCATGTTAAGTCGACCTTATCCGATCATAAAAAAATCCTTGCCAAGTTTACCATGGGGATAAGACGAGGGGGTTGGGATCCTATCTAGTATTCATCATCGGAGTGGAACACATTATCTCAAAAATAGAGGCACTAACAATATCCCCCTTTTTGACATAATTTGAGCCAGTGAGATCAAAGATCCTCCGATGTATGAACAACACAAGAAAAACAGAATAACCAAACCCAACCACCATTACATAACAAAAATCCCAATCATCCTATCTAATGCTCCGTACAAATAGAAAAACTAAAACAGAGGAGCATGTACAATAATACCAGCAGAGAGTTCAACAGAATAACGAAGGTCCAAAATAACAAATAACAAGACTAACGTCTCAGAGTTCACAAAACAAGTTCCAACAGAAAGACTGAACACAAAACATAAAACTTACCCAGAGGCAGGCATCTTTGATCATGCGCATAAAAATTACCCAGAGGCAGGCATCTTTGATCACGCGCATCTTCTCCCCCTCTGGATCACAATGTGTCAAAAACACCGATTACTCCTGAGAGGAGTCATCCTCATCCGTGGAGGCATAAAAGTCTGTGGTAGCATCAGTCACCTCATCCTCTGGATCAGTGTCCCAGATTTCAGGAAGAAGTCTTGCCATCTCAGCTAGGGCTCTTTCCTCTTCATCCAGCCCCTCTCTCTTCCTCCTAATTGCATCCTGGCGCTCTGCAAGCATGTCTCTGAGTTGGTCGAGGGCAGACTGAGGAATGGGAGGTCCATCAGGGCCTGGAATGTCCTGAACTTTGTCTTGTAGCTTGGCTGTGAATTTGAACACTTTGGAGGTGTCCACCAACTCCTTGGGGTGTCCGCCGATGCCCACAAACTCCAAATACCCATAGATGAGGGCTGGAAAAGGGATGAGAGTGGAGCTATTTGCCTTCAAGTTTTCGGCTATATCAACCATTTGATTGAGCACTAGCTTCCCATAATTGATCTCCTTATTGTCTCATCAATAGCAAACATCAATTGACACATTTCTTTTGAAACAACCGAATGGTTTGCAGTAGGCATCACATTGGAAGAAATGAACTTATATAGCATAAAGAATTTCTGAGTAAGATTGTCTAACCTCAACCCTCTGCCCTTGATGCTTTTCTCTTTATCCTTAGTCAAGGTTTTGGCAATCTGGACATTGTTGAACTTTGTGCCTGGTCTGAATACAGTGTCAAAATCACACTGAGGGACACCAGGAATTCACAGATGTCCTTAGCCTTGAGAGGAACAAACTGCCTCTTGACAAATACACGCCCAAACCAACTGCTGCCTGGGACAATTACAGACTTCCTGAGGTTAGCATAGAACATCTTCACATGGATTGCTTACTTCCTTGGAGATCGGATGCCCATCGAAGGAGATGCCTCTTCTCAAGTAGCTTGTCCAACCAATCTCATCACACTTTGGACCCTTATACGCAACCTCAGGTTTGAGTTTCCTCTCTCGCAACACAGTCTCGAAGAATGTCTGAGAGCTCAATGAGTAAAACTTGGAGCTATAGGCCAGATTGGTATCCACAATTTCAGGAATATCATCCTCAACCTCTTCCACCTCAGCATCATCAGCGGGGGCCTTCTTCTTCCACGGGGGTTGAGAATTTGAGGGAGTTGGATCTACTTTCCTCTTCGATTTGTTGGCAGGAGCTTTCTTCGGAGCAAGAGCCCTGAGAGGAACATCACCAGAAGAAAGGTGATTTCTCCCCCTGAAGTCCAGCTTCAGGATGATCAGTAGCCTCTTGATCATCTTCATTACTTCTCAGTTCATCCCCGGTAAGTCCTTCCCGTCTGAGAAACTCTTCAGCGGAGATAGTAGCACGATTATCAGCAGGATCATCCTCTTCACCCGAGTCTTCACTGGATTCTTCCTCGTCTGGATTGATCTCAACATTCTTGTCTGATTCATCAGAAAACTCAGTGGACTCCGATGTGTGTTCAGAGACATCATCTGAACTCCCAGAACTCCCACCACCAGTATTTTTGATCGCGACCTTGGGGACATGAGTCGATGCAGGAGCAGATTCTCCAGAAACCCTAGAGGGCGTTTGAGCGCCAGAGCTAGAAACAGGGGTGGTGGATTGAGGGCCGGACTGAGTGCCATCTTGGTGCTCGGATAAAGGGGTCGAACTCCCTGCATCAACATTGCCAGAAACCACAGATTTACGAGAAGCCATTTTGCCTTTACCTTTCGGAGGGCCCTGAGATAGAATTGCTGCATCCGCCAGGGTAGATAAGGGCACTTGAACAGTTGGCTTAAGGGGTTGAGAGGATGGCGACGTGCTGGGAACAGTTTCCCCTTAAGGCGGAGCAGTTACAACCGTCGACTGTGGCTTTTCTATTTGCGCCGAGGTTAGGGCATCGCTTGTAAGAGTTTTCTCAATCGAATATAGCATCTCCATTCGAATGTCAAGCGGGTCAGAGATAGGAGCCACTGGAGGTGTGATGGTGACCGGAGCTTCATTTATGGGTGAGGGTTCTGCTTGATTACGACCACGGCCACGCCCGGCTCCTCCGCGAGTTCGTCCACCTCTTCGATTGCCGCCGCGAGTGCCACCCCTGGTGCGAGGGCTTCCCCGTGCTGGAAGTGGTGCGGCTTCAGTGTTGGAACTCCTGTTGCGAGTCGTTACCATGATTCCTGCAAGGAGAGAAAGCGATGCGGGAGAGATGGATTCTGAAAAAACTAGCAAGAGGAAGGGGAAAATATAAAATGAGAGGGAAACTTCCCAAAGAACGTGTGCAGACAGCCTGAAAAAGGAAGTTCCCTTTTGTGTGAGAGGCGCGAGATCATCATTACCCTTCACCTAGGTAGCCGGTTACCAAATAAAATAATAACTTCCTTTTGGATAGCATAGTCAATCGGCTGTCTAAGGAAGAAGATTTTATTCCCTGAAATAGAAACAAATAATTAAATACAAGATTTGGGATCCCATAAAAAAAGACTAAGAAATTATTTAAATGAGTTTAAGGAAAACTTAGCCGTTTAATATTGACAAAGGAGATCCCCCGAGACCCTTTGAAACTTAGACTATGGTGCATAGACCAAGTTCCCGCCTCAGCTTTTCAAACCGTTCTCCATCAAGGGCTTTGGTGAAGATGTCCGCGTTTTGTTCTTGTGTTCCAACATACTCTAGGGACACTACTTCATCTTCCACTAGTTCTCGGATGAAATGGTGCCTAACATCAATGTGCTTGGTTCGACTGTGTTGCACTGGATTTCTTGAAATACTTATCGCACTCATATTATCACAAAGAACCACTAGCTTGTCTTGATCAATGCCATAGTCACTAATCATCTGTCTCATCCATAAGAGCTGTGCACAGCAGCTCCCTGCTGCAATATACTCCGCTTCCGCCATGGAGAGGGATATAGAGTTCTGCTTTTTGCTGTACCAACTCACCAAGTTGGTTCCAACGTAAAAACATCCTCCTGTGGTGCTTTTTCTGTCGTCGACATTACCAGCCCAATCCGCATCAGCGTATCCTATCAGCTGTAGGTTGGATTCTTTGGAGTACCATATGCCCAAATCAGGTGTTCCAGCAATGTATCGGATCACCCGTTTTGCGGCCTTGAGGTGTGACTCATTTGGATCTGCTTGGTATCTGGCACATACTCCTACGGCGTAACTTATGTCGAGTCTACTTGCTGAGAGGTAGAGAAGGCTTCCAATGATCCCTCTATACATCTTTTGATCAACACTCTTTCCTGCCGGATCCTTGTGGAGTTTGTCAGATGTTCCAATCGGTGTTCGAACAGGCTTGCTGGATTCCAGTCCAAATTTCTTGACAATGCTTTTGGCATATTTTGATTGATTTAGAAATGTTTCTTCCTTTTTTTGAGTAACCTGCATGCCAAGAAATAATGTTAATTCCCCTACCATACTCATCTCAAATTCCTTACCCATAGGCTCGATGAACTTGTCCTTGAGCACATGGGAAGTTGATCCGAACACGATATCATCCACATAGACTTGAGCCACGATGATTCCTTTGGAGTCTTCCTTGATGAACATGGTCTAATCTGTACTCCCTCTTCTATATCCATTTTCCAACAGGTATTTTGAAAGCCTCTCGTACCATGCCCTTGGTGCTTGTTTAAGCCCGTACAGAGCTTTGTTCAATCGAAAGACATGGTCAGGGAGGTCTGCATCTTCGAAACCCTTATGTTGCTCCACATACACCTCTTCCTTCAACCAACCATTTAGGAAGGCGCTCTTGACGTCCATCTGGTAGAGTTTGAAACCCATCGAGCATGCAATGGCAATGAGTAGTCTCACAGCTTCGAGTCTTGCCACGGGTGCAAAGGTCTCACTGTAGTCTACTCCCTCCACTTGGGTGTATCCTTGGGCAACGAGCCTGGCTTTGTTGCGAATCACATTCCCATTCTCGTCACTCTTGTTCTTGAAGACCCATTTAGTGCCAATGACGTTGGTGTGCTCTGGACGCTCGACCAAGGTCCATACTTCATTCCTATTGAACTGAGCAAGCTCTTCCTGCATGGCATTAATCCAGTTTTCATCTTGTAGAGCTTCTTCAACTCTGGTAGGTTCAATCCTGGAAGTGAAACAATGCAATCCTGCAAACTCTCTATAGTCGATCTTTTTCTTAACTCGAGTTCTCCGATCTTCGAGTACGTCCCCAATTACATCCTCCGGGTTGTGATTGCGATGAATTCTGACTTGGGGGACAGCCGCTTCTGACTGTGACGGTGTTCCAACGGGTGTTTGAACACCGGGTTGGGACTCCTCACTTTCAGTAGTAGTTTCCAGTTTGTCCCCTAATAAGGATCGTGATTGACCAGAGCTTTGGGTTTCTTTTTCTGCATCCTCCTCCTGAGACTCGACCGGAGTACTTCTGTTGGGTGCATCTTCCACAATGACATTTGTGGATTCAATTACTTTCCTGGTTCTAGAGTTGTATACTCGAAAGGCCTTGCTCGAGGTTGAATACCCAACGAAAATGCCTTCGTCACTTTTCTCTTTGAACTTCTCGGTGTGTTCCCTGTCATTAAGCACAAAACACTTGCAACCAAAGATGTGAAAATATGATATTGAAGTCTTTTTACCCTTCCATAATTCATATGGAGTCATAAGTGTTTTGGGCCTAATGTACACTCTATTTATCATATAACACGCCGTGTTGATTGCTTCTGCCCAGAGAAACTCCGGAATAGGGGTGTTAACGAGCCGAACTGAGACCGAACACTGGTGAGCTCGGCTTGAGCTCATAAGAATTCGAGCCGAGCTTTGACCGAGCCGAGCATTGACCGAGCTACTTCGAGCCGAGCGTTGACTGAGCTTTGACGAAATCGAGCCGAGCTCGAACAGTCTCATTTTTCATTTTCACATAATTTATAAAAAAATTATATTTAATATATATTGCATATAAATTATGTATATTTTATTTAATCTATATATTTAAATAATTTTAAAAATATATTTATAATTTAAAAATTATTCCATCTATCCCAATGAAATTATGTCATATTTGATCCAGACACACTTTAACTTTTAATGTTTTATATAACCTCTATATTTGCTAATAAATATATATATGTATAAAAATAAATATATTTACTAATAAATCAATACTTCTTTCATTTCACACTCCTTTAAAAGGAGATGCATTAATTGCATAGGGTAGACATGTCGGAAAAATAGTCATATACTCTAAATTTATTTTATTTATTTTAAAGTCTAAACAAATATAGTATTAGTACAATACATTTCAAAAGACATGTATTGTATGAGATATGTATTATAAGTTAATAAAACACGAGCCTGTTCGCGAGCTTTTCGAGCCGAACTCAAAGGTGTTCGGCTTGGTTTGTAAATTATTCGAGTCGAACTCAAACTCGAGTCGAGCCTATTCGAGTCGAATTTTGACCGAACTTTGACCGAACCGAGCTCGAACTGTTCGCGAACTACCCTGGCTCATTAACACCCCTACTCCGGAACCTTCTTGGAGTTTATCATGACTCGTGCCATTTCTTGCAAGGTGCGATTCTTCCTCTCTACCACTCCGTTCTGCTGGGGAGTTTTTGGTGCTGAAAACTCGTGTTTGATTCCAAGGCTGGAACAGTAATCATCAAACGCCTGATTTTCGAATTCCTTCCCATGATCACTGCGAATTCTCTTCACTTTGCAGTCTTTCTCGTTCATAATTTGGTTGCATAGTTTCATAAAGACTTTGAAGGCTTCGCTCTTTTCCCTGAGAAAATCAACCCACGTATATCTGGAAAAATCATATACACAAACGAATATATACCGTTTACCTCCCAGACTAGGAATTTCAGTTGGTCCAATGAGGTCCATGTGTAAGAGTTCCAGACAGTGTGTTGTTGCATTGTGTTCAGTCACGGGATGGGACACACGAGTTTGTTTGTTCTTGGCACAGTCTTCACAAAAATCCGAGGCGTGTTTCTTTAGATCTGGAAGTCCACGAACGGCTCTTGTTCTGCTTAACTTGATTAGATCTCTGAAGTTCAGATGACCTAATTTCTCATGCCAAAGTAGATTCCGGGAACCTCCTGCATCCTTTACAAAATTACAGGTTTGCTTAAGTAAATAGCAGTCATTTCGAGATCTCAGACCCCTCATGACGCACACGTTGTTAGGATTAAGAACTTCAAAATATTTTTTGTTAAAGGATACAGTCAAGTCCTCATCGCATAGTTGACTTATGCTTATGAGATTGACATGCAGTCCTTCCACATAGTAGACATTGTTGAGCTTGGGCAGGCCATTTCCGTGGAGAGTTCCTTGTCCAGAGAGACGACCTTTCTTACCATCTCCAAAGACCACCGATCCACCATCAATGTCTTTGAATGGTTTAAGAACATCTTTGTCTCCAGCCATATGTCTCGAGCAACCACTATCGAAGTACCAAGTTGCACTCTTATCCTTTTGTCTAGAGGATAGGAAGGCAACATTACACCTGGCAGAATATTTAGCAACCCATTCACGCCTTATGGAGATCCTCTTCCTTAGTTCTTCATTAGGCCAGGTAACAGGTCTTCCTTCTAGGAGATCCTTGATGATCTTCCGACAGTGATCTGTCTTGTGGCCTCGAAATCTGCAGTAATCACAAACAAGAGGTCCTTTGAACATATTCCTTTTTCTGCCTGGATCCTTGGAACCCTTAGGAACAGTCCCAGAGTTCCGATTTGGTGTTCTGTCATTAAGCTGGCCTCCTGCTACGAACTTAGTTTTCCCCTTAGAGGTAGAGACAGAGCCGAAGTTGCTATATCCAAGTCCTTGTTTGTTCCCATAGGACTTCCCAGCTGCTAATGCATCATCAAGTTTGGCCTTGCCTTTGTTCAGGTCTGACAGAATCTTTTCGGATTTGTTGAGTTTCTCCATGAGATCAGTGATTTCCACAACCAGAAGATCATGCTTGGAGGAAATCTTCTCCTTTTCCTGTTTCTCATAGAGTATTCCAGCCTCGAGTTCAGTCACGTGGATGGACACTACTTCAGCTTTAGATAGTAAGTCTTTGTTTTCGCCCAAGAGCCTGTCAACCTCGTTTCTGAGATCCTGATTGGTCCTTTGTAGATCTTCTATCTCAGCCATAGAAGTTTCCAGCCTTTCGAACACTTCATTATAGAGGTCTGTGAGACATTCTATCTTATCTGCCTTCTTACTGTTAAGAGAATCACAATCACGATCAGAGAAATCATTATTAACTGGGTTAGAGGCGATACCATGTTGTGACTCAGTGTCCGAACATGAGTCTGAATCCCATGTTCCTGGTTCCATGAGAGCAATCCCATGCTCAGATTCTCCTTCACTGCATTCTGGTTCCTCGTCATGATCACTAAAGGTAATGTGGTAGGTCTTCTTCTCCTTCTTCTTTAGATTTCCACAATCTACCCTAATGTGACCAAAACCTCCGCATTCATAGCATTCTGGTCCTTTGGGTTTTTCCTCAGTTTGTTGATCCTTGCTGATGCACCCTGTGAAACCACATTTAAATAAGCTTAAATTATGATAAAATGAACCTAAATTGCATGCATGAGACTCTATTTTACTGCTTTTTAGTGTATATTTCATGTAATGTGTAAATATTAATAAGACCGGTTAAATTGAGCTTATCCGAGCCCAATTTACCTTGTTTTATGCGTTTTAATAAGACTTTGGCAATTCTAATACATTGCAATGATGTTTCAGGCATTAAAATGAAGAAAGAAGATGTTCGGAAGTCAAAGGATGCAAAATTCGAAATTTTCAACACTGGAAGGCTCCAGAATGCGCCACATAGGCATGGCGGCGCATAAAAATGCTCTCCAGCGCCATTTTATGCGCCACTTCATCACTTGGGAAAATTTCGGATGGAAAAAGCTTCAGGATGCGCCAGCTCTTCTTGGCGGCGCATAAAAAGCCATTCAAGCGCCACTTTTTGCGCCGAGGTCGAATTTTAGGAAATTGTCAGAATGCACCGCTTCTTCTTGGCGGCGCCTGAAACCACCTTGGAGCGCCACTTTTTGCGCCGTTTTGGAAAATTCGGAAAATCAGCGTATGCGCCAGTTCTCCTTGGTGTCGCCTAAAACCCTCTCCGAGCGCCGTTTTAAGCGCCATCGTCGTAGTTGGGCAGTTTTCTAACCACCCGAACTCAGTTTTAAATACGGTTCTTCATCATTCTTCAAGAACCAGACATACATTTTCGATTAGAAACACTCTGGAATCATCTGCAAATGGGAGAAGAAGGCCGGAAACACAAATCCATGCCGGAGGAATGCATCAAGAACGCTGTTCTGGGCGTGTTCTTCTTATTCTAGGTGTTGCCTTTCTTTTTCTTGCTTTGTAATGAATTGAATTTGCCTCTAAATATAATCTGCTATCATGTTCTTAATTTGTAGACGGATTTCTGTAATGTTCGTGTTAGAAGTGTTCTAGAACGGGAGTTCAGAATCACTTTGAAGTACGAATTCATCTTTTATGGAAGTAATACGATATGTCGATGTTTTATTATGTAATCCGGATTAATCTGTTTGAATTATTAGAATGTGGATTAAAATCATGTATTGTATGCCTGCATTTGATCGATAATTAGAATTTAGCAGAAATCTGGAATCTGTCATTTTAATCGATCAATCTGCTTTAATGTGCTTTAATTAATCTGCTGCAATATTAATCTATTCATATACTAAATTTAGGATTATATGTTAGATGTTGTTGAATTGATCGATATTTGGTGTTTTGTCAAATCTGCTATTTAAATTATTAATCTGCTAAAGCCCTAAATTAATCGATCAATCTGTGTTCACTATTTTTAGTAATCTGGCATTAATTCTAATCTGTCTACATTTTAATATTATTAATTAAATCCAGTTTACCATGTTTTGCTATTATTTTACCATAATTGTTAAATTATTTACACTGTTCTGCATAATTAAATGTTAGAATTCAATTATGTGATTTCTACTTTGCTAAATTGGGAGATAAAAAGTAGAATTAATATTTTAGTACCGTAATTGGGAATGAATTGCATTATAAATAGATTCTAGCATGTGCACAATGATTTGGGAAATGAAAAGTGCCTTTTAATTGCTATAGAAAAATTTGTAAGTTTGGGAAAGACTCAAATTTAGGCCTAGAATAATGATTGCAGAATGTTAGATAATTTAACCAACTTCCATGAAATCTGTTTAAGCATAATTTGATTATTAGCAGATTATAATATTTTTAATCTTTATAAAATAATTAATTCTAAGAAATTGATCTTTTTAGACATGGAAAATGCTAAATCAATATGCAATTTCTATTTTATATAAAGATGGCAATATTTAAAATATTACAAGCATCTCCCATTTATATTCTTATTAAATATAATTTTAATTTGCTTTATTTTAAATTTAATGTCACTATTTTTAATTAAATCACCATTAGAATTAATCAAAATCTTTTTAAATATATTAAATATAATTAATGAACTTAAGAACAATTAAAATTTCTCCAGAATGAAATAATATTCTGAAATTCCCTGTGGATTCGACCCGGTATTCACCGGTTTTTATTACTTGATGACTACCATCCGCTTGTGGTAAAATATGAGTGGTGAAAATCACCCATAAAGTTTTTGGCGCCGTTGCCGGGGAATTTGTTGTGAACTTTTGATTGTTTTTAGTTTATTAATTTAAGTTAAATATTAATTTAACTGTTACTTATTTTTATTTTATTTTATTTAATATTTGCAGTGCGAAGCAAACATGCAGAAATAGCTTATGATCCTGAAATTGAGCGTACTCTTAGAGCTATTAGATTAGGAAAACGTAGGAGACCAGCTCAGTTGGAAATTTTTATTAATTCATCTTCTGATGAAGAAGACTATTCTACAACGACTGGAGTTTCAACAATTCAAACTAATCAATTAGTTGCTCAGTTCAATAGGTTAAACATGGCAGCGAATAATAATGATAACCAGGGTAGTAATGGAGGTAACGGTGGTGATTTGGAGCACGATGATCAAGCTGAAATGACCATTGAAGAACACTTACAAGGAACTAGTGGAAATCTGCTTAATAGAACTCCTAGGCCTGATGTAGATGCTTTAAGCTTTACCCTTCAGCCTGCACTAATCACAATGGTTCAAGCTAATCAATATAATGGAGCACCTACTAATGATGTTGTAGAACACATAAGGAACTTTCTGGACTATTGTGACACAGTGAAAATAAATGGTGTTACTAGTGATGAAATTAAGTTGAGATTGTTCTCGTTTTCACTCAGAGATAAAGCTAAAACTTGGTACAACTCACTTCAATTAAGGGATGTAACTACTTGGGATAAAATGTTAGAAGCTTTCTTAGAACAATTCTTCCCACCATCCAAGGTTATTGAATTACAAGAAAAAATCAAAGAATTTGTGCAAGATGAGGGTGAAACTTTACTTGAAGCATGGGATAGATATAACACTTTATTGGCGAGATGCCCGAATCATGGTTTTGAAGATTGGCAGCAGATGCATTTCTTCTACAATGGGTTGATTGATCATTGGAGGAACTTGTTGGATGCGGCAGCTGGAGATTCGTTTCTGTCTATAGGACCCTCTAGAGCTAAGGAAATCATAGAGAAAAAGATTTCTAATATGAAAAAATTTCCTGGTAAGAAAAATGCTAGAAATAAAACAAAAGGGGGAATCTATGAGGTAGAAAAGGCAGTTGCTATAGATTCTAAGTTAGATGCTTTGATGAGGGAGGTTTCTACGCTTAAAAAAGGTCAAGCTAAAGTTGTGAGATGCGGTATTTGTCATAGACCTCACGAGTCGTCAGCTTGTCACTTGCTTGATCAAGGACTTCAAGAGACTATGCAGTGCGAAGGGACTGAGGAGCAAGTGGAAGATGTGAACTACATGGGAAATAGGCAGCAAAACTACAACCAAAACCGTCCTCAAAATCAAAACTTCTATCCAAATCAGAATTCTCAATTCCAACAAAACACTTATCCACAAAACAACTGTCAACCTTATCCACAAAACCAAAATCAAAATTACCCAAATCAAAACCAGAATTTTCAAAACCAAAATCAAAACCAAAACTATAATCAAAACAGAAACCAGAATCAACCTTTTTACCCTAACCAACAGCCTAGGAACTTTCAACCTCAACAACAGCTGCAACAAAATCAAGTAAGTGATGAGGTTAATTTAAAAGAGTTAATGAGTACAATCGTGTCTCAGCAACAAACAATTCAGCAAATGCAAGCCTCAATGAGAAATTTAGAAGTACAAGTTGGTCAAATTGCTAGGGACACTTCAAATAGACAGCAAGGAACACTACCAAGCATGCCTGATCCTAATCCAAAAGAGCAATGTAAAGCAATCACTTTAAGAAACAAAAAGGAATTACCCAATCCTTACCCTACCTTAGATGATCCAGAGGTTTTAGCTGATGCTATAGAGGATCAAAATGAGGATACAGAGAAAGAAAGTCAGCATAAAAACACTGATGACACTAAGGAGAGTGAGAAACTTAGAGTTGAACAAGATAAGGGTAAAGGAAAGTCTGCTGTCTCAGTCAAGCCATATCAGCCACCTATTCCATATCCACAGCGTCTCAAGACTATGCTAAATTTTTAGAAGTCTTTAAAAATTTAAGAACTGATATTCCTTTTTCTGATGCCATTGCACAAATGCCTGTGTATGCTAAGTTTTTAAAAGAAATTCTATCAAAAAAGAGGAGTGTTGATGATGAAGAGAAAGTGACACTAACAGGGGAATGCAGTGCAATTTTACAAAGAAGGCAACCTATTAAACAAAAAGATCCTGGGAGTTATACTATTCCGTGCATTATTGGCACTAAAGAATTCAATAAAGCTCTGTGTGATCTCGGGTCTAGTATTAATCTGATGCCTCTACATGTCTTTAGAGAACTAGGAGTAGGAGTTTTGAAGCCTACTAGGATGCAGCTACAGCTAGCTGATAGATCCATTAGGACTCCTTTAGGCATTGTAGAAGATGTTCCTGTTCAAGTAGAGAGCTTCATTTTCCCTGTTGACTTTGTTGTTCTTGATATGGAAAAAGACATTGATATTCCTCTGATTTTAGGTAGACCATTTTTGCAAACTGGTAGGGCTATGGTTGATATGGATGATGGTAAAATTACACTTAAAGTAGTTAATGAACAAGTGTCGTTTGACATTTCTAAGACAACTAAAACACAACACGCTAGTTCTGACACCTACCCGTGTAATAGAGTCACAACTATCTATCAGGAGGATGAGGTGATTGAGAGAGAGTTCTTTGCTAGACACGACCCCTATAGGAAATTTGAGCAGTTAGTGGAGAGTTGTGAGGACTTAGCTGAAAGTAAGTGTGAGGGAGGATCACCTGTGCAAGTAACATGTGCAATAGAAGAATCTAAGTTAGTCCCGTCTGTTGAAAAGCCACCTACATTGACATTGAAAGAGCTGCCATCACATTTGAGGTATGTTTTTCTTGGTGAGAATGATACTTTACCTGTTATTGCAAGTAATAAATTGAATGATAATCAATTAAATGCATTAACCCAAGTGTTGAGTAAGCATGTTAGAGCAATAGGTTGGACGATAGCTGACATCAAGGGATTGAGTCCAGCATTGTGTACACATCGGATTTATATGGAGGAGGATGACAAGCCAGTGAGGCAGCCCCAGAGGAGATTGAATCCACATCTACAAGAAGCTGTAAGATCAGAAGTTATTAAACTACTCGATGCAGGTATTATCTATCCTATCTCTGATAGTCAGTGGGTGAGTCCAGTTCAAGTAGTGCCTAAAAAGGGAGGTATGACCGTGATTAGAAACGAAAATGGTGAATTAGTACCTACTAGACCTACTACTGGATGGCGTGTATGCATTGATTATAGGAGATTGAATGATAAGACTAGGAAAGATCATTTTCCACTGCCTTTTATTGATCAAATGCTAGAGCGTTTAGCTGGTCATGAGTTTTATTGCTTCTTAGATGGCTATTCTGGTTATAATCAAGTTCCAATTGCACCTGAGGATCAAGATAAAACTACATTTACATGTCCTTACGGTACATTTGCATATAGGAGAATGCCATTTGGTTTGTGTAATGCTCCAGCTACATTTCAGAGATGCATGATGTCTATATTTTCTGATTTAATTGAGACATGCATTGAGGTATTTATGGATGATTTTTCTGTATTCGGGTTTGATTTTGAAAAATGCTTAATTAACTTGGAAAAAGTTCTGATTAGATGTGAAGAGTCAAATTTAGTTCTTAATTGGGAAAAATGTCATTTTATGGTTAATGAAGGTATTGTCTTAGAACATAGGATTTCTAAAAATGGCATTGAAGTTGATAGGGCTAAAGTAGAAGTGATTGCAAAAATTCCACCTCCTAATAATTTAAAAACTTTGAGAAGTTTTCTGGGACATGCTGGATTTTATCGAAGGTTCATAAAAGATTTTTCAAAAATTGCATTATCTCTGTTTAAGCTGCTATGTAAAGATGTTGAGTTTAATTTTACTGATGAGTGTATTGAGGCGTTCAATAGGATCAAGGAAGCATTGGTGACAGCACCAATTATTCAGCCACCTGACTGGAGTTTGCCATTCGAGATCATGAGCGATGCTAGTGACTTTGCTGTTGGAGCAGTATTGGGTCAACGAAAGGACAAGAAACTTCATGCTATTTATTATGCTAGTCAGGCTTTAAATACTGCACAGAAAAATTATGCCACCACTGAAAAAGAACTTTTATCTGTTGTTTATGCATGTGAAAAGTTTAGACCATATCTGATAGGTTCAAAAACTGTAGTTTACACTGATCATGCTGCTATTAAATATCTGTTTGCAAAGAAAGATGCTAAACCGCGGTTAATTAGATGGGTATTATTGTTACAGGAATTTGATTTAGAAATTAAAGATAGAAAAGGAGATGAAAATCCTGTAGCTGATCATCTATCTAGACTTGAACATGAAAAAGGGGAAGAAAGATTAATTAATGATGCATTTCCTGATGAAAATTTGTATTTAATAAATAACACTTCCTCTGATCCGTGGTTTGCTGATTTTGTGAATTATTTAGCATGTGGTGTAATTTCTGATCATCTAAAATGGCATAGCCAAAAGCAAAAATTTAAAACTGATGCTAAATATTTTATTTGGGATGAACCTTATTTGTTTAGACTCTGTTCAGATCAAATCGTAAGGAGATGCATCCCTGATGAAGATTTTGAAAAAGTATTAAAGGCTTGCCACGAAGGACTTGGAGGAGGACATGTTGGACCGAATAGGACAGCTCATAAGGTACTCGAAGGTGGTTTATATTGGCCTAATATTTATCGTGATGCTAGATCATTTGTGCTAAAATGTGATGTATGTCAAAGGGCTGGTAATATCACTAAAAGGGATGAAATGCCATTAAAAGGAATTATGCCTGTTGAGTTGTTTGATTTGTGGGGAATTGATTTCATGGGTCCATTTCCACCATCTAATGGGAAACTGTATATTCTTGTTGCTGTTGAGTATGTTTTAAAATGGGTAGAGGCTGAATCCTGTGTTTTAAATGATGCTAAACAAGTGATTAAATTCCTGAAAAAGCAAATTTTTACTCGTTTTGGTGTGCCTAAAGCAATCATTAGTGATGGTGGATCTCATTTTGTTAATAGGGCTGTTAATCAATTGTTATCTAGATTTCATGTTCACCATAGGATAACAACACCCTATCATCCTCAAGCCAATGGTCAGGTAGAAGTCACTAATCGTGAGATTAAAAAGATTTTGGAAGCTACGGTAGGAAAATCTAGAAAAGATTGGGCTTTTAAGTTAGATGAAGCATTGTGGGCTTATAGGACAGCTTTTAAAACACCTATAGGTATGACTCCTTTTAAATTAGTTTATAGTAAAGCTTGTCACTTACCTTTTGAACTTGAGTTTAAATCACTTTGGGCTATGAAGAAATTGAATTTTGAATTTAAAGAAGCTCAAGAAAAAAGGAAAATAGATCTCACTGAATTAGAAGAAATTAGACGTCAAGCTTATGATAATGCTCTAATTTATAAGGAGAGAACGAAGCTTTATCATGATAAGATGCTTAGACCTAAGGTATTTGAAGCTGGACAATTAGTGCTTTTATTTAATTCTAGATTTAAACTGTTTCCTGGTAAATTGAAGACAAAATGGTCAGGACCTTTTAGAATTGTGAAGGTATTGGATAATGGTGCAGTTGTTTTAAAAGCTGAAGATGAAAGGGAATTTACTGTAAATGGTCAAAGACTTGAACATTATTTTGGAGACGAAGTTAAATTCATCGAACAAATTAATGTTAAGCCTTTGGTTGTTTAAATCTGCTTATTGAAGTAGGTGCATTGCATTTTAATTATGTTGAGTTTTGATTTATTAAATTTATAAAAACCAATAAAAATTATAAAATGACAGAAAAAGGTAAAAATATTTTGCACTTGATTGTTTAGGTGTTTTTATTTTCTTTACTGCTTTTGTTAATTTAAGTTGTGTTTTTTATTTTAATTATGCTGTTTAATAAGAAGAGGAGAATTCTTAGGGATTTGGTTGGATGTTTGGACCCCGATGTCCTTATTTTGCCAGAACCGCAGTCGCTTTTTATCAATTTCAGATTGTTCTTCTTGCATTGTGTATCTTGGAATGTGGATGGAACTATGGGTTTACACTCTCGAAGGATGCTTAAAAATATGGTGAGACGACATACTCCAGTGGGCGCTTCGAAGGAGGATTTCTTTACCACCTGGGCTTTCCCGCCGGATTTCGTTTTGAAAGACTTTATTGCGGATGCCTTGAGCATTTGTTAGCCTAATTTCTTGTTTTTGTTTTGTTGTTTTCTTTTATTGTCTTTTGCTCTTTTTGTCTCTTCCTCAGTGTTGCTTTCTTTTTGTTTCCTTCTTTTGTAATTTCGTATGGTTGTTGTGTTTTTCCCCGGCCATTAAATTGGCTTACCCAAAAAAAAAAAAAAAATTGTTATGCTATGTATTGCATGTGTTCACTAAATTGAGTAGGACATTGCTTTTGAATTGGAATAAGTAGCAAAATGTTGAGAAATGATAGACTTGTGTGTGCTTGGAGAATTGATCTTGAATTGTGCATTTTTGACTCGGTAATGAGTTAAGGGGGAGGATCTATATGGACTAGTTGATTTAATTGAGGAGAATTATGATCCGGAAGGATTTGAGGAGCCTATATATGCTAAATCTGACTTGCTAACCTTAGGAAGTGTATTGACTATCATTTTGGTGAAGTTTGAGCTAAAATTCGAGTGCCACATACTCAGTTTAGGCGCCACACCTTCTTGGTGGCGCCTAGAATCATGCTCAGGCGCCATGATATGCGCCATTTTTAATCCTGGGAAAATTCGAAGTCAGATAATGCGCCACATCTTCTTTGTGGCGCATAAAAGTGCTCTCTAGCGCCATAAAATGCGCCACTTTTAAACTTGGAAAAAGTTGCAGTCAGGTAATGCGCCACTTCTTCTTTGTGGCGCATAAAATCACTCCGAAGCGCCACTTTAGGCGCCATTTTTGGACTTAGAATTTTTCTGAAAAAACCTAGGCGCCACATCAACTGAGTGGCGCCGAAAACACCACTCAAGCGCCATTTTTGGCGCCGACCCGCGGGTCAAGGGCTCCAAACCCGGACCCGAATCGGGATTTTAAGCCCCAAAACTCCTCTCTTCTCTCATTTTCGACCGAGACTTCTCCTTTCTCTTCCAAGAGGCCAACCGAGCGCCACTCATTCCTCCAAGCAACACACTTGCGCCACTTTGGTAAAAATTCTTCCAATTCTTGTTTCTTCCTATCAATTCTTATCCACATTGTTGAAATTTTCATTCCAAAACCCAAATTTTGTTTTGTTTTAATCAAATTAGGGTTCTTCAACCCTAGTTCTTCAAATTTGGGGATTCCTCTTCAAAGTGTTCAAATCCTTCAATTTAGGTAAGAATGGCTATCCTAATTCAATTATTATCATATTCTAGTGCTTTGGAATGCATTAATTGTGGTATTGGTGTTGTTACTTGAATTTTGGATTTTTGTAGAATGTGGGATAAAATTTGATTTTGATTGTCTAAATTCTAGTTTTAGCATGAACAAGTGTTGTTGAACATGGTTGGAATGCATAATGTGAAATTTTTGGATTAACCTTAAAAAGTTGGAATTTTTGAAAATTCTAAAATCTGAAAATTATTTTTAAAATTGATTAAAATGGCATTTTTGATTAATTAGTTGAATGAAACCTCACTAGAACATGTCATTTTAGTTATATTAAAAATATAAAGTTGTTTTCTTGTCAAAAATTCCATGTTCCTCATAATGTGACTTAATTGAACCATGTTTTGATAAAAACTCTCTTATTTGTAATTTAGTTAATTTAAATAGGTTGATTTTTCATATGAATAAATTAAAATGGATTTAAATATTAATTTAAACCATTTATAATGCATTAGTTTGATAGTTTAGGTTGTTTTAGTTTTTAAATCTGGAAATTTAATAAATTAGGGAGTTTTTATTAAAAAGACATGTTGAACATGAATTTTAAACTTTAAAATAAAATGGGTGTTATGTTTAAACAAAGTTTAGGATTCATAATTTTTAAACTACAACATCTTGGTAATTGAGTTATTTAAATCCCACATTCTAGGTTGATGTATATGTTTGCTTTATACTTAACACTTAAGTTAAACCTTTGGTTTAAACTTAAGTGTGAGGATGGGAGGCAATGCATATATATGATACTAACCCGGAGTTTTTGTACAACCAGGTACTGAAATAATGTATAATCCTCCAAACCTCCCTAAGAAATCGGGTTATAGGTATATACCCATGCCCGAGGGGAGAATGGGGATTTATGATCCACAGTCACCGGATAGCGTTCCTATTCCTATTCCTGATGAGCATATTTTTGAAAATCGCAGACTCCGCACTAAAAATTTGGTACAGATGGATCATCCACAGGGATCAGGCGGTGCCTCCAAGTCCAAGGGACTTCTCTCCTATTTTAGGAGGAACAAGTCCAGGAGTGGTGCATCTTCTAGACATACCACAGTACCAGCTGAAGACCATCAGGAGGTCAATCAGCCTGACCAGCCTGATCAGACCATTCAGCCTGAGACGTCCGATCATTCACAGGCCCCCTCTAGAGCCTCTCGGGGGAAGGCCGCTGTCACGAGTTCCACTTCCTCTCGACCTAGGAGGGGGAGATCTGCAGCACTAGTCATACAGGAGCCTGTCCCTGAGGCTGTAGGAGGAGAGGAAGATGAGGAGGAGGTTGATCAGGAGGAGCAGGAGGAGCAGCAGGATAGGGGAGGACCGAAAAAGCAAGATCCAAGAGCCTATGTACCCGAGTTGTTTTATGTCAGCCCGGGCATATTTGATGCCACTGTGTTTAGGAGTGCCAGAGCCTACGAGCTATACAAGAGGTTTCACAAGAAGAGGATTATTGCTGATAGGGGATTTTCAGACAGAGATTTGCAGCACCCTCTACTCCGTGATGCTATTAGATCCAGAGGTTGGGAGAGATTCGTTAGACATCCAGCGGGATCATATTCGTGGGAGTTGACTAGGCTGTTTCTAGCCAACGCTGAGGAGGAGGATTCTTGGATTTTCGGGGTTAGAGTACCCATCACTCCTCAGCACATCAACCAATTTTTCGGAGTAGTGGATGTGCCTTACGGCAGAGACTTTTGGAGCCAGTTATGAGAGCTGATGATAGGGAGGAGTTCAAGAAGCTTGTATTGATGTCAATGTTTGAGGGTCAGGAGGATGTCCTCACATACGATGACGATGACATGAGTAGGCTACATGGGCCTGATATGGATGCACCCATGTATCGGCTGCTCATGTTCTACAGATCTAGATTAAGTCCTTCGACTCACACCTCTGGACCTACTGCCTTGGATATGTATGTCCCATACTGCATCAAGGTGGGGAGCCCGGTTAACATGGGAGAGCTTATATCACTAGAGTTGAGACAGACACCGGGGGCGTCTAAGAGATCAGCTCTTATGTTTCCCAGCTTGATATGGCAGCTGTGTGCACAGGCATGAGTGGATATGGGGCAGTTTGATTGAGACTGGAGGATGAGGCCCCCTATTCCATTTGGGAAGAGGAATTTCAAGCTGCCTGGCATAAGGTGCAAGCCTATGATACTTCTGAGAGAGTTACCCAGGCAGTCACCACCACCTGCACCTTCACATGCTAGCCAGGAGCATTCTGAGGCTCCTTCGCAGTCCACTCGGGGTACACGAGGTGGTAGAGGCAGAGGTAGGGGACGTGGCAGAGCTCAGCCACAGCAGTCGCAGCAGTCACTTCAGCAGTATCCGGGAGAGCCTGATTGGGCTAGGGCATTGAGGATTGATCAGCAGACGATGATGACCAACCAGCAAAATTGGATGAACACTATGGATGAGCGAATGAGGTTGGTAGCTCAGAGGCAAAACTTTTTGAGCGATCAGATTGAAAAGAATGCTCGAGCCCAAGCTTACCATGCAGCCAGACTGGAGTATTTATGTCCTAGAGCCTAGGGCAGCGTTATGTCGCTCCTCAGACACCTTCTGAGGACGATGACGATGAGGATTATGTCGGTTCTGGAGATGGTAGCGATGAGGGAGATGAGGATGCTGAGGATGCTGATGCTGGGGATGGATCTGAAGAAGTGGGGGACAATGATGATGATGATTCTGAGAACTCCGACTGAGTGAGAGAGATGAGCGATAGATAGGCTTGTGATCGTTATAGATGATATGTATTGATAGGCCTATGTATTTGACTCTATTGCTATTTTGCTACATTTTAGTTATTTTCATTTGGGTTGTCATTGTCCTAACTCTATTTTCTTTTATTAGTACTTTGCTATCTTAGACATGATATTTCTATTATCCATGCCCTTTTTGATTTTATGGAGTATTAGATGGTGTTTATCTAAATTATAAGGTTTTTAGTTGCTTTTTCATTCAATAAAGTAGCTCTTACCAATAACATGCTAAATTGAGTTGTTTTGAACTGGTAAAAAGATCAATGAAGTTTATTTGGACTAGATTGAGGTGTAGATGGAGTGAAATTGGTATTGTTGAGTGATTTGGAGATTTTGGACATCATGGGGAAGAACTTAGGAAAAACACATTCTGCTCGAATTGGCACAGAATGCGCCATATAAGCTTGGTGGCGCCTAAAAACGCCTTGAAGCGGCATTTTATGCGCCAGAAAACTTAGAAATTTTTCTAAGTTTTTCTAAAATGCGCCACACATGCTTGGTGGCGCATAAATCTGCCTTTCTGCGCCACTTTTTGCGCCGCAGAACTAAAATTTTTCCAAGTTTGCTTCAGGATGCGCCACTTCTTCTTTGTGGCGCATAAAACTCCCTTCCTGCGCCAATTTTTGCGCCATGGCTTATTTTTAAATTTATATTATTTTCAAAATGCGCCATCTGTGCTATGTGGCGCCTAAAAGTGACCTTCTGCGCCACTTTTTGCGCCACTGACGCAAATTTTTCAAAAATTCGCGAAGCCAAAATATTCAAATCATATCTAATCGAATTTTGGGATCCTAAACAACATTATACTGACTCTAAATCATATGTTTAGGGTATATTTGGATCTAGATTAAATCAATCCCGCCATATCTCAACAAAATCAAGATTTCACCTCCTTTAAAAGAGCCATGACCGATCGGTCATACTCTCACTCTCAAATCTGTCAATTTTTCTCTTCTTCCAGTTTAATTAGCTTTCCAATCTCAATCCTTTCTTCCTAAATTCTGCCACCATGAGATCAAAGAGAAAGAATAACCCGAGAAACAATGGTGGAAAGAAATTGAAAGCCACAGAGCCTGCCCCATCACAGACACCAGAAATTAATGAACCTATTCCGGAGCCGGCTGCTGTGGGTGCTGAAGATGAGTTTGTGAACAATCTGGTAGTTCCTGATTCGTATAATGGTTACGATACTTCTTTCAATTCTGCTCAACCAACGGAGGATGATCCACAGCAAGAAGAAGATGTCGCTGAATCCCCGGAGGAAATCTCACCAGAAATTCCTCGTGAATCTAAAACCAAGAGAAAGAGTCACAATAGAAAGAATGATACCACCCCTCTGGAAGAATTAACAGGAGATACTTTTAATCCGGCTATTTTCATCAATCAAACTGCATATTCTTATTATCAGAAGATGGTGGAAAGATGGATTATTCCGGATAAAGGGTTCACTGAAGCTGACATGGAGCGATTTTCGGTTCATGATGCTCTCATGAGTCGAGGATGGATGAAATTTGTTGCGCATCCAGAAGGAGTTTATTCTTGGGAGCTTACCAGACAGTTCTTGTGCAATGCTCAGTATGATCGTTATACCTCATGGATTAGGGGAGTGCCTGTGCCATATGCTCCCGCAGTAATCAATGAACTTTATGGTACTGTGGATGTCTCTTGCCCAGCTACGAAGAAGAAGCACTTTCATGACCCTATTCATGAAGAGGAAGGAGGACCCGAATTGGAGAAAAGAATCTTGAAAGAGATGTTCGAAACTCAAAAGAAAGTTGCCTACATAGGGGAGAAGAATGAGAATGTTGTAGCCACTCTAATGGCTGCACCTTTATATCAGATCTACCTGCTTTACAAGCATAAGGTATTTCCTACTTCGCACACTTCACAACCGAATGCAGAGGAGCTTTATTTTGTATATTGTGTGAAGAACGGGCTACCTATTGACATTGGGAAGATGATAGCATATGAGCTGGATAAAATGGCGTCTGACACTGCACGGATTGTGCTGGGATTTCCTGCACTGATCTGGACACTTTGTGAGAGAGCTGGAGTGAATATGACGGCCTACGCTCATGATGTGAAGCCAAAGCCTCCTATCTCTTTCAAGAATTTCTATAATAAGCCGGAGTAAAGTGTGCAGAGCTTGGTTACCCTACTACATCCCGTGGGACACCCACTTGTCATCCTGATAGACCTAGTACATCTGGTACTAAGGTGGAGCCTGCAGAGATCGCAATCAATAGGATGACCTATGAGATTCATCAGCTTAGAGAGGAGATGAAGAGGAAGGAGGATAGTACACGAGCACAAATTACACAACTTTCTAGTAGACTTGAATTCTTCATGTCTGAAAGCCTAGGTGATCGATATATCCCTCCTACTACTAGTTCGAGCTCTACAGGGAATGATGATGTTCCTAGGGAAAATGAAGTAGGTGATTCGGATGGATCTTTAGAAATCTAGATTTTTGATTAGATAGGATTGCTCCCTTTTTGGTTTAATTTGTAATAGTTAGAATTATTTTGGTGCTATTTTGCTTATTTAATTAGCTTCTTTATGTAATAGTTGCTAGAATTTGTGGTATTTTGCTTTTGGTAAATTTATGAAATTTAATATTTTAATTAAATCTGTCCTTGTTTATTTAATGGATGAAAATAATTAATTAAAAATCAAAAATCTGAAACTTATAAAAATAAAATAGTATAAATCTGAATTAAATAAATAAAGGATAGAATTTTAATTGTTTGAATCTATAAATTACCATGTGTTCTAACAATTATCTTTTGTATGAGCAAATACCATATAAATATAAAAAGAAGCAGGATATGCCATGAGAAGCAAGCAAAAGGGGAACATCCAATACGGTGAAAGAATTTCTAGGATCTACATATTCCAGGTGTGATCTTTTCATGTATTATGTTATCAATTTGCATGAAGAATATGGTAAGAGCTTGAGTTGATTTAATTTTAGTTTATTTTACTATTTACTATGCTTTGAATAAAATGGTACATGCATGACTAGTTATTTTAAATTTAAATTGTGTTTTCCCAGTGGTGCTATTATTTAGAGATTATCACATCAATGCCAATCTTTAGAAAATCCAACTAAGTCTAAATGTTCTGCTTTAATCCGATTTTACAATTTAATGAGTGTTAGGGTTCTTAGTTTAAAGTTCTAGACTTTGTCAAATTGTTATGCAAGTTGTTTGGGCTATTGATGACAATTCTATTTGCCTTGCAGAAAACTATTTGATTAATTAGACTAGTTATTTAAAATGTGGAGAGTTATCATTATTTATAAATAAATATGCTCGTTCTAAGTCTTTTTAAATGCTTAATTAAAATAAAGTCAGAGTGAGAACCCTGTAAAAAAAAAAACAAGTTATCTTGCAAAAAGAATAAGAAAAGAAAAATTAAAAGAATGCAAGATTAAAAAAAAAAAGAAAGAAGAAAAAGAGGGTAATCAAATAAAAATTCATAAACTCTTGACTGGATGACTGACACATATTCGGTGACACGAGTAGCTTTTGGAATTCAACCGTCTACAACTCAGCCAAAGTGTCTAGAATATAGTGGAACCTAGCCATAGATTGAGCATATTTAAAGACTGGAATAGAAAAACATATTTACATTATTCACTTTCCCATATTAAGTGCTATGTATGATTAATCTGTTTTCTATATTGTAAGTGCTTTGGATATCTGGTTCTAATAACTGATGCATATCAATTTGCCTAGTTCTAGTACATTAAACTTTGAACCCTCTTATCTCATTTTATTGTTGAAATCTATGATTTGGCAGAACAATAGGGACTTTATCTTTATTATCTTGATTGGCAAGTTGATGTGCTAATTGATCTCATTGCTCAAGGGACGAGCAATATTTAAGTGTGAGGATGTTGATGCACCCTGTGAAACCACATTTAAATAAGCTTAAATTATGATAAAATGAACCTAAATTGCATGCATGAGACTCTATTTTACTGCTTTTTAGTGTATATTTCATGTAATGTGTAAATATTAATAAGACCGGTTAAATTGAGCTTATCCGAGCCCAATTTACCTTGTTTTATGCTTTTTAATAAGACTTTGTCAATTCTAATACATTGCAATGATGTTTCAGGCATTAAAATGAAGAAAGAAGATGTTCGGAAGTCAAAGGATGCAAAATTCGGAATTTTCAACACTGGAAGGCTCCAGAATGCGCCACATAGGCATGGCGGCGCATAAAAATGCTCTCCAGCGCCATTTTATGCGCCACTTCAACACTTGGGAAAATTTCGGATGGAAAAAGCTTCAGGATGCGCCAGCTCTTCTTGGCGGCGCATAAAAAGCCATTCAAGCGCCACTTTTTGCGCCGAGGTCGAATTTTAGGAAATTGTCAGAATGCACCGCTTCTTCTTGGCGGCGCCTGAAACCACCTTGGAGCGCCACTTTTTGCACCGTTTTGGAAAATTCGGAAAATCAGCGTATGCGCCAGTTCTCCTTGGTGGCGCCTAAAACCCTCTCCGAGCGCCGTTTTATGCGCCATCGTCGCAGTTGGGCAGTTTTCTAACCACCCGAACTCAGTTTTAAATACGGTTCTTCATCATTCTTCAAGAACCAGACATACATTTTCGATTAGAAACACTCTGGAATCATCTGCAAATGGGAGAAGAAGGCCGGAAACACAAATCCATGCCGGAGGAATGCATCAAGAACGCTGTTCTGGGCGTGTTCTTCTTATTCTAGGTGTTGCCTTTCTTTTTCTTGCTTTGTAATGAATTGAATTTGCCTCTAAATATAATCTGCTATCATGTTCTTAATTTGTAGACGGATTTCTGTAATGTTCGTGTTAGAAGTGTTCTAGAACGGGAGTTCAGAATCACTTTGAAGTACGAATTCATCTTTTATGGAAGTAATACGATATGTCGATGTTTTATTATGTAATCTGGATTAATCTGTTTGAATTATTAGAATGTGGATTAAAATCATGTATTGTATGCCTGCATTTGATCGATAATTAGAATTTAGCAGAAATCTGGAATCTGTCATTTTAATCGATCAATCTGCTTTAATGTGCTTTAATTAATCTGCTGCAATATTAATCTATTCATATACTAAATTTAGGATTATATGTTAGATGTTGTTGAATTGATCGATATTTGGTGTTTTGTCAAATCTGCTATTTAAATTATTAATCTGCTAAAGCCCTAAATTAATCGATCAATCTGTGTTCACTATTTTTAGTAATCTGGCATTAATTCTAATCTGTCTACATTTTAATATTATTAATTAAATCCAGTTTACCATGTTTTGCTATTATTTTACCATAATTGTTAAATTATTTACACTGTTCTGCATAATTAAATGTTAGAATTCAATTCTGTGATTTCTACTTTGTTAAATCGGGAGATAAAAAGTAGAATTAATATTTTAGTACCGGAATTGGGAATGAATTGCATTATAAATGGATTCTAGCATGTGCACAATGATTTTGGGAAATGAAAAGTGCCTTTTAATTGCTATAGGAAAATTTGTAAGCTTGGGAAAGACTCAAATTTAGGCCTAGAATAATGATTGCAGAATGTTAGATAATTTAACCAACTTCCATGAAATCTGTTTAAGCATAATTTGATTATTAGCAGCTTATAATATTTTTAATCTTTATAAAATAATTAATTCTAAGAAATTGATCTTTTTAGACATTGGAAAATGCTAAATCAATATGCAATTTCTATTTTATATAAAGATGGCAATATTTAAAATATTACAAGCATCTCCCATTTATATTCTTATTAAATATAATTTTAATTTGCTTTATTTTAAATTTAATGTCACTATTTTTAATTAAATCACCATTAGAATTAATCAAAATCTTTTTAAATATATTAAATATAATTAATGAACTTAAGAACAATTAAAATTTCTCCGGAATGAAATAATATCTGAAATTCCCTGTGGATTCGACCCGGTATTCACCGGTTTTTATTACTTGATGACTACCATCCGCTTGTGGTAAAATATGAGTAGTGGAAATCACCCATCACTTGCCATAGGGTTTGGATCTCCTTTTGGAGTCTCTCCTGAAGTTAGATCCTTCGCCCTTTCCGATAGGAAACCCTTGCTTCCCTTTCTTATTCTTGAGAAGTCTGGCCAGTCTCTTTGTGAGAAGAGAGATCTCATCATCATCGCTGTGGTCACTATCAATCTCGGCTTCCTTGTCATTCACCAATTTTGACTCAGCCTTGAAGGCTATGCTTTTTGCTTCCGACTTCCTTGCAATGGTCCATTTCCCATGATTGAAGTATTCCCATTAGTTCGTCCACTTGCATAGTGGAGTAGTCCTTGTAAAGTTCAAGGGCTGCAATCTTGGGATTGAACCTGTCCGGAATAGTTCATACGATCTTCCTCACCAACTCTTGTTGGGAATAGGTCTTCCCAAGTTGATGTGCCTGGTTGGTTAAGTCACGAATTCTACCAACATAGCTAACAATACTTTCATTTTCATCCATGATAAGTTTGTGGAATTGTGATTCTATAGAAATCAATTTGGAAGATCTAACAGAAGCCATACCTTCATGGGAGTTTATCAGTACTGCCCATGCATCATAAGCCGTGTCGCACGAGGAGATAAGCTTGTATTGTTCTTCAGTGACCCCATTGAAGATAGCATTGAGTGCCTTTGAGTTCATAGAGGACAGAGTCTTTTCTTCAGCAGTCCATTTGTCCTTGGGTTTTGGTGTCTTGACACCTTCATCGTCCTCGACAGTGGGACACTCGAACTTGGATTCAACGGCATCCCATACTCCTTCATCAATGGCCATGAGAAAAGCCCTCATCCTGGTTTTCCAATAGGAAAAGTTTGTTCCATCTAGCAACGGTGGCCTGGAAATGTTTCCTCCTTCACGACTCATCTTGATGCTTGGATCTCACCCGAAGGTGTGTGTGCTCTGATACCACTTGTTGGTCCCATTTTCGTCAAGACTAAGTATCTTAATCACAACTGTTTGTTCCTCCACACACTTAAATAGATAATTAGTAGGTTAGTTATTGAAAGTAAATAAGTGCAGTAAAGAAACAAGAACAAACAGAGAGTTGTTGACCCAGTTCGGCCCAAGGCCTACGTCTGGGGGATACCAATCCAAAAGAGTTCCACTATGTGTTTGAACACCACGTTACAACACGAACAATAGTGAACTAGTAATCTTTTACTCCAACACCCAAGCAGATGATCGATGGTACCAGAAACTCCCCTTTCTGGTGAGAATGCTCCGATTCTTCTTCGACCCCTTGAAGACTCCTTCTCCAAGTTTTTCTTGAGTGAACCTGTAAAAGATCCTCCCTATGATGCAACGTTGAAGGGCAATATCTTGTTTGACACGGACTTGAGTGTTGCCCTTGATTGAAGGTGTCGAAATCAATCAAGGGTTTAATGTGCACGGTGACTCTAATGAACACTCAAGAGGGAATCTCCTTGACAATAGATGAAGCTTTCGGATTAAGTGAGGAGATTGAAGTAAGGATTTCACACGCGTTTGCAATGGCTTCTTAAGATGGATAATTCGAATGACTTCTTCTTCCACTGCACCGTGTCCTTAAAAAGCTGTTCGAAATCCCTTTGCTATGGAAGGGAATATCATTGATCCACAAAATCTCCCTCCTTCCATAGCCGACCCATTTCCTATGAATGGGAAGATGCTCTTGCCAAAAACTCACTCGTCCAATGAAGGAATTGGGAGATGGCCGTTGGGGGACGCTCCTTTCCATGTTAAGTCGACCTTATCCGATCACAAAAAAATCCTTGCCAAGTTTACCATGCGGATAAGACGAGGGGGTTGGGATCCTTTCTAGTGTTCATCATCAGAGTGGAACACATTATCTCAAAAATAGAGGCACTAACACATACCCACGACTGCTTTTGCTTTCCATGTCATTCATTTATGGTGCTTTCTGGAATCATAATCCTCCAATGGAACTTTTCATTATTCACTACTACTTAAGCCACATGAAAGTTGGGTCAAAAACATTATAAACAAAAGCAAACATAATGATGTTGCTGTTGCTTCAACTAGTGGATCGGATCCGAAGGTGATATGATATCCAAATAGAATGGGAGAATGTGGGTATATGATTCAAATTCTTTGGCTAGGCTTATGAACAATGAGAATATCCAAAGGGTATGAGACGATACAGAGTGCCTACTGGCGAAGACGAGGCTATTACTAGCGATTCAATGCTATTCATAGGGCTTTTTTGCGTGCCACCATGAGATTGTTCTTTTCTGCGATATGATATGCCGGTAACTGTTTGGCTGGGATTACGAACTAATGATCCAACACCATTGTTTACTTTCATTTACTATCGTTTGTCGTTCAATAGTTCAATATGGTTATCCATGTTAATAACTTCTGGTCGTATACAGATCAACACTGTTTTGTTTCATGAATAAGCTAGTTCTAAATCCTGGTTTGTGTTGGAGCTCCTTTAGTTGCACATAATTTATCTAGAATAAAACACGTTCCTTACAAAAAAGAAGTGGAAGCATACCCCTTGTGTACGCGTCGGAGTATACACACGTGCAAATTACAAGGCAACTAACTATTTGCAATAATTTGGTTTTGTGCATATGCAAATTTGTTTTACATGTCAATTACTACAACATATTGAAGTATTAGATTATTGGAATTGTTAAAACTTCCATGGAACATAACTCTACTTATGTACACATCAACTGACTAAGCATCCCTCCAAAACATCTCATTCACAACAAAATCATTTTCTCGCAAAATATGAAACCACCGGAACCCCGGCCTCTCCGCCAACATCCAAAGAATGTGGCCAACCAATGGGAAATGGAAATGGCGAGCATCAACACCTTTTTGAATAATACGTAGCGCCTTTTGACAATCGGGTAAAAACAAGCAAAAGTTACACCCAACTGGTAAAGAAAGTTGATACCATTCTACTAAGTTTCATGGATTTCAGCAACAAGATTATCCTTCACTCCCACGGAGCCCGAAAAACCATCCATCCAATGGCCCAACTCATTTCTAATAACACCACCAAACCCCATCGATCTCATATTACCATAGGAGCTACCATCAACATAAAGAATGAAGTTTTGGCCCGTACCAGATTCCAATCAACAAGATGATTATCCATTTTTATGGGGACCCAAAAGAAGGCATTGGCAAACACATCTCCCAACAGCTCGCCTTTCGAACCACCACCTCAATTCGGCTTTCAACTCCTCTAATACACCTTGTGTTTCGCTCGGTCATATGCACAAAACTACAACCCACCTTCTCCCAGGCCAAGAGCGACGACACGCATGCATGACGAAGAACACTTAAAATCATTCCCTCGTGCATCAGCGAATTAGTGAGCCTACTGGTGCTCTCTTCCATATCAGTTGTGCCCAGCGGCAACCAAAGTACCAAACAAACAAATAATAAGCTCAAATACATGCATGTCATAATTAATTTCATAAATTAAAACCAACTAGAATAGATTGATTTAATTTTCACTAATTAAATTAATTACTCTCACCCCTCATTGTAAAATGTATTTTTAACAACACTACAATTGACATTTTGATCGGGACATGAAAGTATTGTAGGATGTAGAAGCAAAAATTTTGGTAAGGGCATAAACACCGAACACGTATTCATTGGTGGCCATCTAGGAATGAATTTTAGGGCAATTTATTGAACCTCGTTTTCATACATACAATAATTGTCCGCTCTCTTGCAAAGCCAAAGGCTTCAAACTTCAAAAGAGTACGATGCTCATATCGACTGGGCTTCAAAGGGTTGGCCTCACGTAACAAAAAATAATACTATTCTCTTCATCTCGCCGCCAGCGTGTTCATACGAAAAAATTGTTCACGAACTGGCCAATATGATCCATTTTATTTGCTGAGCCTATACAGCCTAGGAAAATGTGGTGGCCATGCCACACAAATTACAAAAGGATAAAAGGAGAGGGATAAGGGCCGGGTGGAGAATCGACCCCCCAACCTATAGATTGAAAGTCGGGGACTTGACCACTAGCTAGAATAAGTTTCCATCTCCATATGATCCAATTTTAGGATATCTGATCTGCAATTTTCCATTTCGGATATTTTAGATTGGATATCAGATATTTTGTTTTGTTTCTTTATTTGAAAAATTACGTATAAGATTACATACAGATATTTTTATTTTTTAAGTTATATCTTATGTTGGGTATTTTGCTGATTTATTTATTTTTTTTGATTTTTTTGGATCAGATATATGCATATATACTTTGATTTTTTAGATATCCTATATTTTTCAGATCAGATATGGATTGAGATTTTGAGTGATCCGAAATTCGGATCAGATCCATCCGACTGCACACTCCAACTGGTAATAACTGATTGTCCTAGTCGTATGTTTGTTTACATATACCTCTCGAGTGTTTAAAATGAAGAGATGTGAGATGCACGAGGTTTGTGAGACCTTTGTGAGTCTCCTACGAGGGAGGCTTTGTGCGACCACCCTACTTCTTGGATTCGGGGTGGTGGCCTTGGTGCTAATTTTTGCGATCAATTGGCCCAAAGTTATCAAAATCTAGATCTTATGTAGGATCGTTTTTCCATTTGCAAGATCGGGATTGTAGGATCGTATTCAGATCCTAAGATCCTATGAAATAAGGACAAAAAAATATATTCATATGCATATTAGCAAATTACAACAATATCAATAGACAATAATTGGGGATGATGTCATAGTCTACGTGGTTAAGTCCATTGATTTCCAATGGAATGTTGGAGGTTTGATTCCCCACCGGCCCCATATTCCTCCCTTTTATTCCCATTTGTAATTATGTGGCATGGGCTCCCACCACTCCTTTCCTAGGCCTTCAACGGCTGATAAAAAAGACAATAATTTGTTTAGCTCAAAAAATGATAATAATTTAGCATTTAAGACATGATGCTTGAGCTGGGTTGGATTTGTCATTAGAATTTTTCCATTTTCTTCAGTCTCAACCACTGTCTCATTGGATTCATCATCATCCATCTGGGCAGGGGGTTTATGACTAAGATCTCCATCAGCAGGGGGTGTTGGAAGGGGATGCTACGGTAAGGGCGGCAGTAGAAAGAGGAAGGGGATGCGAGGGCGACGATAGGAAGAGAAGGGGGATACGAAGGCGACTTTAACAACAAGAAGATGAAGGAGATACAACGACCACTGTTGGAAGAGGAAGATGAAGGGGATGCGAGGAAGATGGATATGCAAATAAAAATCCCTAGATCTGGATTTTGGAAAAGAATGGAGGACTGAAAAATAAAAAAAAATGAGATGAAAAATAAGAAGGGGTGGGATCGGATCGGATCGTTCAAAGATTTTAAGATCTTGAATAGATTCTATTGATCTTATATAGATCTCACCCTAATTTAGATCTCATACAGATCTTGATCGTTTTGGTTTTGTGGGATCGTAGGATCGTAAGATCCTAAGATTTAGATCTAGATTTTAATAACCTTGAATTGGCCCAAGCTTTAACTATTCAAACATCCCAAGTGCGTTTATCCGATGGATCCCAATTTCCAACAATTGTCACCGTAAGTGATTTTCACTACAAGAAAAATGCAATTTACCGACCGACATGTTGCGGGTCGGATTTACCGACCGCAGGGCCGACCGCAACATGCGGTCGGTAAAAAAGAGCCGTTACTAGGCCCGACTTTTAGGGCAACCACTGCGCCGACCAACATTTTTGCGGTCGGTATTACCGACTGCATTTGCGGTCGGTAATTTTTTTTAATTTTAATTATTTTTTTAAAATATAATCTACCGACCGCATTACCGATCGAATTTGCGATCTTTAAAGTTTTTACCATTTATTTTATATTTTTATAAATATTTCTTTGATTATTTTTAAAATTTAATTATTTATTTATTTAATTTAATTATTTATTAAATAATACTCATAAAGAAAAAAATAAATATTAGTAAAAATATTTTTTTAATTATAGATATAATTATAATTTTGATTTTATTTCTTAAATTTAATTAGTGATTTAATTAATTTTACCCATTTAATTTAATTTTATATTTTATTTAATTAATAATGAATTATTTTATTATTTATTTATTTAATATCAGTTTTTATTTTACTTTTTTGGTTATTAATATATGCATTTATAGTTACATTTATTATATATGACATATTGCATATGATGATATAAAAGCTTGCACATCCGGGTGGCATACGCGTGGGCAAGAGAACTTGGAGACCAGGGTTCGAATCCTCTCTTCAGCATTTGGGGAGCACTTGGGGAGAATTATTATATATGACACATGGCGGGTTACCACCTTTGGTATTGTGAATGGTTGGCAAGGTGGTTAGGGTTGAGAATGGTGAGGTGGGTAGTTCGAGCCCTCCTGAGAACAATTTTTTTTTCATGAAATAGAATTATCGACCGCAATTTTCGGTCGGTAAATTTCTCCCTGGACCTTTTGGGACCAGATATTACCGACCGCATTTGCGGTCGGTAAATTTACCGACCACCGTGCGGTCGGTAATGCGGTCGGCAAGGTCCCGACGGTAAATTTTTTTGGTCGGGGGAAAAACTCCAACCAAGATATTACCGACCGAAACTTGCGGTCGGTGGTGCGGTCGGTAAGCTCCGAAACAACCCGCATCCCGGAGTTACCGACCGCGGGTGCGGTTGGTAAACACAATTTTTCTTGTAGTGTTTTTTCATGCGATAGATCGATAAACGTATGCCAAACAAGAAGCATTTGATTTGAAAGGCATGTATTTGTCCATTGAATTGCTAACAAAAGTATGCACATCTAATGCATTATTAGACCAAATGCAAAAGGGATATACTCCTACAGGCTACACAAAAATAATGTCCATGAGGTGAAGTAAAAAGCTACTTAATGAAAATGAATGTATATATAACTACAACATAACAAAGTTCAATCATTTAACCTTTAAAGAATGAGACCAACAAACAACTTCTCATTCCATCACTATACAGACTACAATCATCACAACTTGCACATTACAAATGCATAATTATTAAGTTTGTATCGATAATTACTAAGTTTGTCCATCAATTTTTTTAATTACCAAAACAAGTCTATGTAGCTATCCTATTGTGGCCAATTTCCTCATGTGGGCATTTCACCAAATTATTTTTAGATTCCTGAACTTTTAGATTGTTAGTTTTTACTCCAAAAAAACTGACTTTGCCCAGTTTAATTCTAAAATGTCACTATGACGAAATTGATCACAATAGGATATTACATGATTGCTTTAGTAATTATCAAAATTAAATAATAGACTTTTTTTTTTTGTTCTCATTCCCATGTTAATAGTTCCACAATAAGATATACATGATTTTACATCCACATGTATTGTACTACTATTAAGTTTTTTCCCTTGATCATTTCAACTGAAAAGAAGTCCATTGAAATGTTAATAAAATGAAGTTCATTGAAATTTTATACTAAAACGTATTCATGCAAACATTGAACATGGAGAATACTCATCTAGAAATAGAAGTAGAATCAAAATAAAAGAATATTGTATAATTATGTACGGCTAATTGTAGTCTTGGTCAATAGATAAACATGAAGTGAAATTATTTGTCTATTTATTATAATAAATTTCGAAACCATATTTTTATTGTAATACTTATAGCCCCATCATGTGGTATATGATAATAGTGGGTTAAGGAAAATTATGGGGGTCATCTAGTGGACTAAATTGGAAATGATAATAGTGGTGTCATAAGAAAAATTTAATGGGTGCACCACACCAAATATATAAAATTTTAAGCTTGAAATAATTATTTCATCAATTTAATTAAAAGTCAATAGTTGTATCACTATAAAAATTGAATGTATCAACCGACCCTAATATATATTGAAAAAATAAAAATAATAATTTCATCATGGTGTCCTATATCCCCTTAATTTCCATTTAATTTGCCCTGCATGATTGACAACCGAAAGAATCACCCGAACATTTTCTTGCATTATAGTCCAAAGATCTAGAGCAAATCAATGAAGGCTATAAGTCATGTAATTATAATTTTTGAACATTCAAGTAATTGAATTCAATTCGAAGCAATTATTGATATTGGTTCTATTCCCTGAAAACACTAATCTGGTCGAAAATGACACGACAAGCTTATTAAAAAAAAAAAAAGAAAAGGAAAAAAATACATAAAGAAAAACTCAACTATAGAGGAGTACCCGAGCCAGCGACCTTATAAATTATAATTCATAAAAAAAAATATCCTTTTCTTGTAAACAAATACATACAAATATTAAAATATTGCCATTTAAAAAATATTTTCACAATGTTAATTGATATCCGTAACGGTGCGTTTGGTTGGAGGGATCTTAGATGGGAATGTAAGATTACTGGGAATATGCGATTGCTCGGAATCTTATTTTTTATGTTTTAAGATTATTATGTTTGGTTAGATTGGGAATCTCAGATTTCTAGTTCTAATTAATTTACCATAATGTCCCTGAATTTCAATTGAATGAATGTTATAAATATGTCATTTTGCTACACAATAAAAATATTTAAGCCGATTTATTTTCTAAAATATTGAAAATTCTTTATATGTAATTTATTGTGTGATAGTTACTTATTTAATATGAGAATATATATAAAAATATAAATATATATATTATATTAAAATATGAGAATATATATATTTAAAAAATATGTTTAAATAATTTAAAATTTTCTAATTTATTTTGTAAAATTAAATTTCATATATTTATCATTTTTTAGAATACAAATATCTAAATTTATAAAATAAGGGGATGTGGACTTAGCCCAAGTGGTTAAGTCCCTAGGCTTCCAACGGAAGGTTGGAGGTTCGATCCCCACGGCCCCCTACCCCTCCATTTTATTCCCCTTTGTAATTTGTGTGGCATGGGCTCCCACCACCTATTTCCAGGCCTTCAATGGCTCCTGCAAAAAAAATATATAAAATAAAATAAGTATAAAAAGTGAGGGTATAAAAGTCAAATTAATATAAAAGTAGGTAAAGTGGAGGTGGTAATCTAAGATTACCTGCCCTCCAGGTGGGAATGTGATTCCCACCTAAAACACCCAAACATGGGCATGTTTCATTCCCTACCTAAGATTCCCAGTGGGAATTTCAGATCCCCCGAACCAAACGCCCCGTAAAGGGGATGATGACTTAACCCAAGTGGCTAAGTTCATTGACTTCCAATGGAAGGTTGGAGGTTTCGATCCCCACCGGCCCTCTATCCCTTCCTTTTATTCCCCTTTGTAATTTGTGTGGTATGAACTCCTACCACCCATTTCCTAGCCTGTGTATGTTGTTCAGCAAAAAAACAAAAAAAGGGTATCCCTAAACAATAACATTGTTTAAAATTCCATTCCACTCAGTAATTAAAGAAATACTAAGAAATAAGAATTAATAAGCTTTACGATTTTACTTCTACTTGAAATTTGTTAATTGTTAATCTGTACTTTGTGGTATGTGAAGTTACTTTTTTCTTTTTCATTTTCTTCTTTCAATTATATTTTTACTTATATATGTTTTTTTTTGGTATTAGCTAGACGGAGAAAAGTAACAATTAAAAATAAAAAAACTGCAATAAATTTAAAACTTAATTTATTTTTTAATTTAGTAGTATGTTTTAAAAGTTTGTGTATTTTTATATTAAAAAATTCAAAATAACAAGAAATAACATGGAGTATTAAATATATTAATACATTAATTTTACATGTAATAATTTATTTGTATTTACAATTTCAACAGATTTATCAAAGTAGATTTACCTATTTTGAATATGTCCATTTAAACCCGTAAAGAAGTGCCTCTCCGAGCCCGTCTTGATGCCTCTATCAATTGGTTTTTATTTGATAACAATAATTCTAGGTTTTTATTTTTTATTATTATTCTTTTCAAGATTAGGGAAGCAACGGTCAGACAGGCATAAATGATGAGTGGTATGAAATTAATTGATGGAGCCATTTATTCAAATATTTTTTGAATCAAGACTCTTCATTTGAAACATTTAGAGATAATGCCACGAGTAGGGGTGTCAATTTATACACGAACCTGAAAAAACGAACCCGACCGACACGAAAAATATCAGGTTTGGGTTTTTTTCAAATCAGGTCGACCCGAAACCCGACATGAAATATTATTCCACCTGCTCAACCTGACACGAACACGACCTGAAACCTTAAATTTTGTCAATTTTGGCTATAACCCGAAAAAACGAATCCGAACGACACAAAAAAATTTCAGGTTTGGGTTTAGTCCTTTTGGGTTTTTTCCCAAATCAGGTCGACCTGAAACCCGACCTGAAATATTATACAACCTGATTAACCCGACACGAACACGACCCGAAACCTGAAATTGACACCCCTAGCCACGAGTATGTTTGAAAACCATTAATTAAAATCAATTAACAATTAATGAAAAGTGTGGTAAATCTAATATATATTGTGAAACGTGGTAACTTATCATTATTGTGAAACATGCATGCTAACCAAATATTGAAAACTTTGGCAACCAAAGTTGAAAAATGTTGTAACCAAATATATGGGTTCACATATTAAGGATTGAATTAAAGAAATGGTAACCATAACTTCAAGAAGCATGGTAACTTAATATTCAAAACGTGGTAACCAAATATTTTGAAATATAGTAACCAAAAATTAAAATTTGTGGTAACAAAATATGTGGGTTCAAATATTAGAAATTGTGGTAATTAATAAAACAAATAGTAACCAATTTACTTGAAGTGTGCTAAACTAATATTGCAATACGTGGTAATAAACCTATTATGCCAAATGTTAATTGTAACCAAATATTGAGAAATGTGGTAACTTAGTTTTTAATTACCTAGTTTTTTTCTTTGTTTAGTGTAGTGATTAAGTTAATTAGGAGATTTGTTGGGATTCAAACTCTAGATCAAAACTTAAAAGAGGGTGCGAATGATAAGGGTTTTTGGAATGCGGCTTTTTTTAAATGGAAATTATTTTGGACAGGGCCCTTAAATCTAAAAATATCCAAATTAAATATTAATTAAGGCAGTCATGGTTGATGCCAAATGTCAAATGCAAGAAGCGACCGGTCCAAGTGCTCAACAGTTGAAAATTTGGAAATTATTGGCCATACTGTCCCCTATATATGGAAATGGAGAATCCCCTTAATTTTCAGACCACCACCTTAATTAACTCCTGTGCTGCCATATTACATTCTGTGTTTTGTGAAGTTCGTTCAGACAGAAACATGGCTGCAACAAACCTCACAAATAATAGTGCTCTGAACGAGGAAGTTGTTCATCATCGCCCCATTGCTAACTTCTCTCCAAGCTTGTGGGGTGATTTTTTCCTCAACTTCTCTCCCCATGCCAAGGTTTTTTTCTTCTTCTAATGTTTTCTTTGAAATTACTTATTATTTCATTCGCATTATAAGCAAAAACACTTTCTGTTGGCCAAATGTAATGGGCATGCATTGATTCTTCATAATGTTTATGATTTACTAAAATGCTTAATTATTGTAATAATATGATAATAATGCCTTTTATTCACCCCAGAATGCTATGATAATTTTTTGTTTTAAGCGACCGTATGTGAACACATTTAATGACTGAAATTAAAGAAAATTGCGGTTGATACATTTTTAATTTGTTACAGTTTAATTAGTTGGCATACATAGAATATTAATACTACTATATCTTCCAGCACGCATGCTAGAATAATTCTGATAAATTCTATCATCAATTAACAGACAAAAGAGGGATATTCTAAGGAGATTGAAGCTTTGAAGGATGAAGTTAAGAGTATGCTAACAACTCCAACAAGCGACATTGTTGAAATGATGGAACTAATCGACACACTCGAACGGATGTCCTTATCTTACCACTTTGAAGACATCATTGAAGACAAGTTACAGAAATGTTTTAACCTCAACATAGATTACAAGAATGAAGACTATGATTTGTACACCATAGCCCTTCATTTTCGACTATTTAGAGCACATGGCCACCACATGTCTTCCGGTATGCAAACCCTTCCAACTTTTCTTCGCCAAGATAGCAGCAACAACAAAAACAACAATAATATCGCATTCTAACAATATTGGCCTAATTTATCAAGAAATTTGTTTTGGCGAGTTAGATGCTTTTAGCAAATTCATGGATGATGGCGGCAATTTTCAAGAATCCATCAAGAGTGATGCAAGGGGTATGTTGAGCTTATACGAAGCAGCGCATCTTAGGACACGGGGAGAGGACATCCTAGACAATGCTCTTGTCTTTGCAACCGCGAGCATGAAGTCCATGGTGCAAGATCTCTGTTCTCCCCTGCGCGAACAAGTTGCACGTGCTCTAGTGCAACCTTTGCATTTGGGGAGTCCAAGAATCGAAGCACGCCACTTCATCTCAATATATGAAAAGCGCGAACAAAAAAATGAATCCCTTCTTCGGCTAGCCAAATTGGATTACAATAATTTGCAAATTCTCCACAAGGAAGAGCTTTGTGAACTCTCGAGGTATTTAAATTCATGATGATTGCCTAAATTTATAAACTCATAGATCGAGGCGTATTTAATTAATTTCTATTTTTATTTTATTTTTGAAAAGTGTAGTATTAGTTTTGCATACGCGGTTTAAGTAAAATTCGGTAACACAGGTGGTGGAAAGACTTGGACCTCCCATCGAAGCTCCCATATGCTAGAGATCGAGTAGTAGAGTGTTATTATTGGGCGTTAGCGGTGTATTACCAGCCACAATATTCTCGTTCACGAATCTTTGTCGCTAAAGCCATTTCTATGACATCCATGATTGATGACACATATGATTCTTATGGCACACTTGAAGAACTTAATGTTATCACCAAAGCAATTGAGAGGTATGTGATAACAGTTTTGCAGGTCTTTTGTAATAAAAACTTAATGCCTTTTCCCATGGATTTTCGTAACTTATTCTCAATTGCTAAAGGTCTAGTGAAACTTTTTAAACAAGTTTCATGCTTTTAACAACAAGTCGCGAGAAAACAAAATAAAATTCGCGCGATAAATCATTAACTTTTTGTCTAATGAGTAATTTCTCGAACGTAATTTTCGCTACAATATACCTAAGTTTATTAATGTAGATGGGATATTAGCGAAATTGATGAACTTCCGAATTACTTCAAGCCATTCTACAAAGCACTTTTAGAGCTCTACGAGCAATTCGAACAAGAATTGGCCAGTCAAGGACAATCATATGGAGTGTACTATGCCAAAAAAGCGGTAATACGTTTAGAGATTGATTTATTTTAAGATACATAGGCTTGTCCAACTTTATTCTATAGTTGATTTAATTTTCTTGTTACATTGATCATATTTAATTTATATAGCTTAAAGAGTTGGTGAGGAGCTATCAAGTTGAGGCAAAATGGTTCATCAAGGGATACTTGCCCCCATTTGATGAATACTTGAGCAATGCTTTGATCACATGCACTTATTATTACCACACAACCATATCCTTATTCGGCACAAATGCAACGAAAGAACAATTCGAATGGCTGGTGACGAAGCCTAAAGTACTCCTATCCGGTGTGGTCATTTGTCGCGTCATAGATGACATTGCCACTTATGAGGTATGCATTTGTCATTACACTAGCTAGCTCGAATGTTTATTGATAATGTCTTTAATTCGTTGTTTAATTTATTCGATTCGCCTAATTTTTCAATAGGTTGAAAAAGAGAGGGGCCAAATTGCGACTGGCATTGAGTGCTATATGCGAGAAAATGGGGTGACAGTAGAAGAGGCGAAAGAGAAATTCGCGGAGATGGCTAGAAATGCATGGAAGGATATGAACGCGGAGCTGCTTAAGGCACAGCCACGGGCAGACTCGAGAAATGTTGTGACGAGAATCTTAAATTTTGCACGAATAATTGAGGTTGCATACAAAGGCAACCAAGATGGGTATACAAAACCTGAGAAAGTTGTGAAGCCTCATATCATAGGATTGGTCGTGGAACAAATATGAAGTTAAGATTTCCACTGGACTTGTTGGTAATAATTAAGATAGTAGTTATTTATCAGAAACATCAATAATCATTCTGTTTGAATAAGCTAATAAGGGATTGTTATGTTTTGTTCTGTTCTATATATACACATATTTGGATTTCATCAAGACATTTTTATTGGTAATTCATACAAAGCAGCCTGATTTATTACACAAGGAAAAAAAAGAAGAAAAGGAAGAATGATATTATTACCAAGTACCAACGGCACAAAGCCATCGTTAAAGGTGTCGCTAAATTAACAAAATATTGTTGTTGGATTTAACATTGCTCATTGGTGAAAAATTCAAATTCTAGATCGATTCTAACATTCTATGAACCCATAATGAGCCAGAACTATATCTAAACTAGACCAGGTAGGTAGGTAAGTATTGAACGACAACGATTCGATAGACCAGTTTCTCAACACATAATTTTTTTGGAGAGCCATTGAAGGCCTGGAAAGGGGTGGTGGGAGCCCATGCCACACAATTACAAAGGAGAATTAAAGGGAGGGATAGGGGGCCGGTGGGAATCGAACCTCCAACCTTCTGTTGGAAGTCAAGGAACTTAACCGTTTGGGTTAGGTCCTCATCCCAACACATAATTAAATTTGCCTTCCGTTGATTTGAAATTAATAAATAAATCAAAATTATTGAAAAATTGTGGGAGAAGAAAGAATTGAATTAGAAATTCAAATTTAAATTCGGCTAGGCAGTGTAAGTATCGAAAGACAACGATTCGGCATGAGAATTTCTCAACACACAATACAGCAGTTTTCCTTTTCGTTGATTTGAATTTGATGAATAATTTAAAATTATTGCAAAATCTTGGGAGAATAAAATTTTGAATAAGATTAACATGATTAAAAACTAAAAAGTTATTTAAAACTTTTAAAAAATTTTGGGGAAAAAAGGTTAAATACGTCCATTTTCTTTTACAAAAATTCAAATCAGTCATTTTTTTTATTTTATTACCAAAACAGTCCACTATAAATGCTAGTTATGTCCAAATCAGGCTATTTTCACTAATTATGCCCTAATTACTGACGTAACAAGAGTTTAAATTTATAGGAAAATCGCAGATGGCATTCTTGAAAGGCAGGCAGATTTTAGATGGTGCCTTAATCGCAGCAGAATTATTCCACTCGACGCATGTGGCAGGGCGAAAAGGATTTGTGATAAAATTAGATTTTGCCAAAGCTTTCGATAACGTGTCGTGGGAGTGTTTATTCCGGATAATGGGGGTAATGAAATTTGAGGAGAAATGGATAGAATGGATAAAGGAGTGCATTTCCATCGCGGAGGCAGCTGTGTTAATAAACGGTTCACCCACTAAGTTCTTCAAGATGCATAAAGGGTTAAGGCAAGGGGATCCGCTATCGCCTTACCTCTTTGTGATGGTGGCCGAGATTCTAAATAGGCTGATGAAGGAGGCTGCGGACGAGGGGCTGTTAAAGGGATTGAGTGCTGGGAGATGCGGGCCAACTATATCTCACCTACAGTATGCGGATGATACCGTTATTTTCTGTGAAGGAGAGCTATACCAGGTTATCCTTGTAAAAAGAATTCTGAGATGTTTAACCTTAGCAACAGGGCTTCATATAAATTTCCGGAAAAGTAGTATTTTTGGGATTACTGTTCAAGGGAGTCATTGAGTGAAGCTGCTGAATGCTTTGGGTGTAGTATAGGCAGTTGGCCTATGACGTACTTGGGTATCCCGGTAGGGGGTAGAATTAATGGAACGACGATTTGGCAACCAATCTTGAATAAAGTGGAAAGAAGACTGGCAGGGTGGAAAGGTCGACTTTTATCTCAAGCGGGCCGCTTATGTCTGATTAAATCTGTGCTAAACTGCCTTCCGACTTACTATATGTCACTCTTTAAAATTCCGAAGACTGTGGCCGATCATCTAGAAAGGTTAAAGAGAAGGTTCTTTTGGAATGAATGGGATGGTATTCGAAAAATGCATTTAGTAAATTGGGAGGCTATCTGTTCAAATAAAGTGGAAGGTGGTTTACAGATAGGGGATTCACAGAGGCAGAACATGGCATTGCTTTTAAAGTGGAGATGGAGATATGGGGTCGAAAATGCACTGTGGAAAGAAGTTATCAAAGCCAAATACTATGACGGAGGGAGCACTTTGTTACCTGTGGTGAAGAAGGATAGAACGTTGTGGGGCCGAATTTGTAGTGCGTGGGAAAATTTCGGTAATGTAGAGCTGGACGATGGCTTTCGAATTCAAGTAGGCAACGGCATGTTAACAAATTTCTGGAAGGACAAATGGATCGACGGAGGCAGCTCGCTTAGGGATTTATTTCCCAGAATCTTTGCTCTCGCTCGGGACAAGAATGGGAAAGTGGCTGACTTTGGTAAATGGAACGGATTGGCATGGGATTGGGATATTCAACTTCGCAGACCTACGTTCGATTGGGAGCTCGAGACATGGAATGAAATGGTGAATAAATTACAATCTCAACAACTGAGTCGTTTTGTGGAAGATAGAATTATTTGGGTGAAAGAAAGTAATGGGAGATTCTCAACTAGATCAGTTTGGCAAAGAATGGCAGATCCAGGGATAGATGACGGGAGGGGCTTTTGGAGGGTGTTATGGAATATCCGAAGCCCAATGAAAGTCAAGTTGCTAGCATGGAAAATTATGCGGGGTGCTCTCCCTGTCCGGGAGGTATTATTAAGAAGAGGGTGTATACTTGAGGCTAATGCTAAATGTTTGCTATGTGAGAAGGACATTGAATCCATAGGTCACTTATTCTGCAAGTGTGAGGCGGTGATAGAGATCTGGTACAGGATGGCAGCAGATTTTGGAGTGGTCTGGGCGATTCCAGGGGAGGCTGCCAATTTGATGACCGAAAGGCTAGGAGCTAAGACGAGGAAAGAATGCAGGGAAGGATGGCTTCTAACAGGATTGGCGACTCTGTGGACGATTTGGAGGCATAGGAATGGAGTGGTTTTCAAAGGAAAACAATTTGATGGCAAGACTGTTACTGAAGAAATTAGATGGAAAGCGTCCCTTTGGTGGCATGCGGTCAGGGGTGGTGGTAACATTAATCTAGGGAGCTTGGAAAATATCTTTCCCAGGTCATTGGTTCAAAGCAGCAAAGGAAAATCAAAAAGGGTTCATAATGGTTTAGTTTGGGAACGGCCATGTAAAGGGTGGTGGAAGGTGAATACAGATGGGTCCTCCTTCGGTAATCCCAGCCCGGCGGGGGTGGGCGGCGTAATAAGAGACGACGAAGGGAACATCATCTTCATACTCTCGGACAGTATAGGGGTCTCGGATGCAACAACGGCGGAGGTGACAGCCCTCAATCGGGTGTGCAAGGCTATAATCCGGGACCAAGGTTTTCCAATCCCCAAAGTAATATTTGAGTGTGATTCTAAGAACGTGGTAAGTTGGATGAAATCCCCAGAAAACGTCCCCTGGAGATTGGCTAATTTGATTGACCCGATCGTAACGCTGTTAAAATGCGGGGGAGAGGTTCGAGTTCAACATATATTGCGGGAGCGGAATGACTTAGCCGACTATTGGGCCAGAGCTGGTGCAAAGGGAGAAGAGGGATTTGAATGCTGGTTCTAAAAACTGGGGGTGTTTTTGAAGCGGAGGAATGCCAATGGTGTTAGGTGATGGAGTGGGGGGAGGGAATTGCCCGGGAGTAGGGCCTACAGGGAGCTGTTTTGGGATTCCTACAGAGAAGGCAAAACTTTGACAGATATATACATATATTTGTATCAAATCTTTATTGCAGGTTGCAAGAAGCGGGAGCGGGGACTGTGCAGAGGTATGAAGCTTCGCCATGGCCAGTTCTCGTATGGAATTCTCAAGCTAATTTGGAATGAAGATATTTTGATGTCGAGGATACTACTATAAGTTTGGTGCTTTTCTCATTGTTCCTGGTGACAGATCTGATACTCCCCTCATTGACAGTATGAGTTATCCCACACTACGCCCGGTGAGACCTGAGCCTTATTTTCCTTTATGCACATTTTTGGTGGTTCTGTCTTGACATCCCGGAGTTTGCTTAAACTAACATATTGATCCTGCATGAAACCACATCCTGTGTTCTGACTTTCTTCTTTCTCAACTCTACCTCATCCTCCATGGATCATTTTAGAGCCCTAAACGTCTCCATTTCCTTCTTTATCACTTTGGTCCCGTTAACCTCAAACCTTCTCCTTTTTATCCAACCATAACTTTGTCATCTGGGGTATTCAGGAACTGGCCTCTAAAACCTGAGTGACGATTTAATGTTGGGGTGGGGTTTGATTAGTAGACGGGTATGCCATTTGAAAGTGGGTGGTGAGCTCTAATAAGCATATTATTTGAAATGACAAAGCCTGCTGCTTTCTGATTCAAATGCTCAAGTGTTTGGCATTGGCCTGTCCATAAAAGAAAAAAGAGAGGAAAATATAGAATTTCAAAAAAAAAAAAAGAAAATGCAAAAAAAAAATAAATATATATATATATATATATATATATAACGGCTAGATCAACCCGGCGAATTTTTGATAGGTGGTACACTGCAAGTGGGATGAGCCTCACGGGTTATTCGAACTGTGATGAATATGTTTTCTTGGTACAGAGTGCTCCAGGGGCTCTTTCTTGTGAAATCAATCATAGATGGTTCCTGATCGTTCCCCCAGTTTTTCTTGCCTTTACCGCCGCTCACCCTTCGTTCCCCCAGTTTTCTTGCCTATACCTTTGGGTCTCTTTACACTGGATGAGTGTTTTATGCAGGTGTGATACGTTTCTTTTAAGTAAGTCTTTGGGATGGTCATTGACATTACCATGCCTGAAAGTGTAATCTGGGAAGGCGTATGTGATGGTTGATTGCTAAGCTGTGACCCTTTTCCGAGTAGTAAGTTGTGGGTGCTGCGGAATACTCACAACTGATCGCTGGAGTTACTGCTATGGTTAAAGGCTGCTTTGCATACTCACAACTGGCTACTGGGGATTTAGAGTTGCTGTTGTTTTTGCTGTTGTTTTGTGACTGTTAGCGACTATAGTTGGCTTCCGGAATTCAAGGTGGTTATTGGTTGGGGCTGAAGAGGATTGGCCAAGATTGATTAGGAAGATCAAAAGGAGCAAACTAGATAACAAGAGTGAGATTTTATTGCTTCTCCTGATGGCACAATGTTGCTGTGTTCGGTTGTCGGAGGTCGTCTACTTAAATTCACATGTACTGTAATTTGCTGTACTTCAACTTCTGGCTCTCGGTGGAATAAAATTCTTTCTCAAAAAAAAAATTTATACTTGACACGTGGGCATAATATTAGTCATTTTTATTTTATCTTTTGACAATTCAGTCATAAACTTTTATTTTATTCCATTTAGTCATCTACCCAAATAAGTTATTCTTATATTAATTGGCATCCAAACTTTCAAATTATTTCATTTCAGACCCAGAACCTTAAATTTTTATTATTATTAGTCTATTTATCAAATAAATGCCGAACATACTTCCATAAATACAATTAAACACCGAACTTCATACATTGGATTTGACTCTCTTGTTACTGGTCTTCCAAGCTCCGGGATTTCATGGACTCCCTCCAACCACCCAACTGCGATGGTTCATTGGTTCTGGTTTCCTTCAGCAACAATCAACACAATCCTACTTTGTTTCCTACTTTAGAACGTAGCAATGTTTCAGTAAATGATTTAATTTTAATTTTGGGAAGGTTATGGATTCAAGAAGCCTTGATTTTATTGAAAAAATAGCATGAATTTTATTGTCCAGGCTTCCTGCATCCATAACCTTCTAAAAAGTAAAATTAAATCATTTACCAAAAATTAAAATTAAATTATTTACTCAAAATTTATACAATTTTAAGTTAGGAAACAAAGTATGATTGTGTTGATTGTTGAAGGAAACCAGAACTAATGAACCATCGGTTGCGGTCGGGTGGTTGGAGGGAGTTCGTGAAATCCCGGAGCCTGATAACAAGGCAGTCAAACCCAATGTATGTATGAGGTTTGATGTTTAATTTTATTTACGAGAGCATGTTGGGCATTTATTTGATAAATGAACTAATAATAATAAAAATTTAAGGTTCTGTGTCTGAAATGAAATAATTTTAAAGTTTGGAGGCCAATTAATATAAAAATGACTGATTTGAGTAGAGGACTAAATGGAACAAAATAAAAGTTTGGGACTGAATTGACAAAAAGATAAAAGAAAAAGGACTAATATTATGCCCACGTGTGATCATGTTTAAATTTAAACCCTTGACACGTCAGCAATTAGGACATAATTAGTAAAAATGGTCTGATTTGGATATAATAGCATTTGTAGCGGACAGTTTTGGTAATAAAATTAAAAAAAAAACTTATTTGAATTTTTAAAAAAGAAAATAGACGTATTTAACATTTTTTGCCAAAATTTTTGGGTCCCTCTTTAACTTGGTCCTTGGGCAACTGCACATGTGGCCCTAGTCCATTGCTGGCCCTACCCAAATTATGTCATTAATTATGCGCTTGTATGATAATTGCAGGATGACAATACTGATACACCATTCCGTTGGTAATTCACTATAGTAATTTTAATTGTTAAATTTTTTTCAACGGCAATGACCAAAGGTTATGGGGGTGTTTCCGAGTGAGTGGTTCCGCTGGCTACAATTTGCTCTCCAAATCCACTATCCGCTAACGGATATCCTTGCTCCCAATATGTTTTAGTTCATTTTTTTATGAAAAATTATTTAAAGTTCTTGAAATGAACCTATTGTATAGTACCCTTGTCAATTAATCTCCAATAACCTAAGAAAACTCCCACAACATGACACATCTTTAAATCATTCTACTTTTTTTTTTGGTGAAAGGATGCTTAAAGCATCAGCCAACAAAAAGAGGAAACAAAACAAAAGCAAGAGAAAGGAAAGGAAAAAAAATAAACAAAAAACCAGAGATAACAAAACTAAAACCGGGGTACCACGTCCCAGACATGTCTGCAGATAGAGCTGTAAACGAGCCGAACCGAGCCGAGCTTTGGGTGTTTGAGCTCGGCTCGTTAAGCATTCGAGCTCGGCTCGTGTTCGTTCGTTAAGGAAGTCGAGCTTGAAATCGTGTTCGAGCTCGGCTCGTGAAAAAGTTCGTGAGCTCGAGCTCGAGTTCGGCTCGGCTCGTTTAGTTCAAACGAGCCAACTTACCCTTTTGTTCAGCTCGGCTCGTTTGAGCTCGTTCGGCCTGATTAAAAATTTACCAAAAAAATATGAATCTTTCATCCAATCAAGGGTTAGATGTTTTTTCCCATAACATTGAAATTGTCAAACAAACATATACGAACATATAAATTTACAAAATTACCCCGTAAACGAACATATACGAACACTTTCGAACTGTTCGCGAACAAGCTCGTGTTCGTTCGTTAAGCAAAACGAGCTCGTGTTCGTGTTCGAGCTCGGCTCGATAAGCATTACAAACGAACAGTTAACGAACGAACACGAATCGAACCGAGCTTTGTTCGCGAGCTGTTTGTTTGTTTTACAGCTCTATCTGCAGACAGCAACGGACGAACATCATCTGGGGGGAAGGCCCATGTCGTGAAGAACTCCACTGACCGAGAGCCTCTACGGGCCAAAGCATCAGCAACAGAATTACCCTCACGGAGAAGATGGAACCACTTGTAGTCCGGGCACAATGCAAGAATATCCCGAATATTCTGAATTATAGCAAAATGACTATGATCCGGTGTTAACTCCTGACCAATGAGCCGCAAAGCATCCGCAGAATCAGAATAGCAACATAAGACCTCAGTCCCCAAGCTGTGGGCTCGCTTAATGCCATTCCAAATAGCATGGATCTCCGCATCAAGATTTGTAGCAACCCCAATGTAGCCAGAAAACCCTTCCAACCAGTGGCCACTCCCATCCCGAAATACTCCACCAAACCCAGCACGACTCGGGTTTCCTAGCGAACTACCATCCACATGGAGAACCATTCCATTAAACATGTTGGGATTCCAGTGGACATATCACACCTCTTTAATCCTCGGTGACCTGCCACACGCCTTATCAAAGGCCAAACCAAGAAACCGAGCACGTCGAACAATCTCAACTATATTTGGCGTATCATTATTGAAGCACATATTGTTTCTGCCAATCCAAATACACCAAATGGTTGCCTATTGAGTACCCGACCGATGTTTGCCAAACCGAGCAAGGAAGATGGAAGCATCAGAGAATTTATTGATCCATTCTGGCGAGGGAAAACCTCCCATTTGCTGCCAAAATGCCACTGCCCATAAACAATGAAACAACATGTGCATGAGAGATTCATCCGTCTCACCACAAACACTGCATGTTGCCGAGCTGACTAAGCCACGTTGACGCCGAAGCTCATTCGTTAGGACGGCATTGTGGCCTGCAAGCCAAGCAAGAAAGTGCACCTTCTCGGGTGCACGAATCCTCCAAGCCCAAGCCCTCATATGATCCCCATGCAAACCACGCCGATGAAGGAGCCAGTCATAGCCTATCTTAACAGTGTATGCACCAGATTTAGAGAGAATCCAACGAATCTTATCATGTGCCAAGCTATGGCAAACAAGCGGACCATAGTCTTCAATCTCTATCTTAATCTCAGCTGGAAGCACTGTGTAAAGTTCATTCCATCTCCAATCACCATCCCTGAAGACATCTCTAATCCTCAAGGTCGAGTCTGAAATATGAACGAAAGGAATTCTCGGCCCAATCGCCCCCCCTTTCAACCAGTTGCAGAACCAAAAACTGCTGCCTCCATCACCAATTCTCCATTGAAAACCCTCGAGGAGGAAGGGAGCCACTTTGGCCAGAGATCGGTACACCACAGATGCTCCAGGTTTGGCATTCACCAACTTCCCATACTTGCTAACCAGTAGGGAAACCCATGGCTTAGGAGACTTCAATATAAGATCCGCTAGAGGCTTCCCAAGCAAAGCTATGTTCATTTCTCGTGCTCGACGAATACCAAGCCCCCCATATCACCGAGGGCATGTAACTTTCTCCCAGCTCACAAGCAAGATGCCTTTGCCACCCCCATCTTTCCAAATGAAATCCTGGATACACTTATCTATCTTATCACATGTTGACGTAGGAAACCAACAAAATTGCATAACATAAGATGGGATAGCTGCGAGAACAGCTTGGGCCAAGGTGATGCGCCCTGCCCGATTAAGAAGAGCCCTCTTCCATGAGCCCAACCGTTGATACATTTTTTCCAAGATAAAATCAAAGTGAGGCTGCCTAATCGGACCATGAAATAAAGGAAACCCTAAGTATCTCCCAAGATCATCCGAAAAATCCACATTAAACACAACAGCCAACTCCAGCTTAGTGGTGGGAGGTACAGCCGCTGATGCATAAGCGAGGGACTTCCCTGCATTGATCCTCAGCCCGGAATGCCTTGCAAACCTCGCCAATAATCCATCTACACATTGAGCATTAGTAAGGTCCGCCTTGGAAAATAAGAGGAGGTCATCCGCGAACATTAGATGCGAAAGAGGAGGTGCATTTCTTGACAGCTTGACAGGCTGCCAATGACCTTGATCAACACTCTTCAAAATGGCTCTAGAAAACTTTTCCATCACAATTATGAAGAGATATGGTGATAAAGGATCACCTTGCCTTAATCCTTTAGCCGGCGTAAATGGCGGAAGGGCCGAACCATTCCAAAGAATGGAATAAGTAGGCGAACAAACACAGTGCATAATAATACGACACATACTGATAGGCAGCCCCATGTTTGTGAGACAACCCTCCAAGAAATCCCAAGATACGTTGTCCTATGCCTTTTCCAAATCAATTTCCAGTAGGAAATCTTTCAACTTCTTATTAGGATTCCGGAACGATGCAATAGCTTCCTGGAGGATAATAGCATTACCATTAGTACCACCTCCGGGCAAGAACGCAGATTGGTAAGGTCCAATGTACTTTTGAAGGACAGGGCGCAGGCGATTTACAAGGACCTTGGTTAAAATCTTATAACAGACACTGCATAAGCTGATCGGACGAAAATGACGAATTTCTTTCGGGATCTCAATCTTTGGGATTAAGCAAATAAAAGTCGTGGATATACTTGGGTCAAATATCCCTGACAGCATGGCCTGATGGACAAAGTTCCATACTGCATCTCCTACGAAAGTCCAATTAGACTTATAAAACTCCACAGGGAATCCATCCGGCCCGGGCGCAGAGAACGCCGCCATGTCTTTAACAGCTCTATGCACTTCCTCGCTAGATGCCTCATTGTCCAGGCCTTCAACCGAGGGGAGTGGCGGCAGGACGTCTAACGGTGCCAAACTAGGTGACATATCTGTAGTAAATCCAAACAAATGAGCAAAGTGAGGCCTAGCATGTTCTTTCAACATTGCATTGTTCGTAATCCAATCCCCATTAACCTCCAAACAATTAATATTCGACCGCTGTCGACGGATCTTAGCTTGGGTTTGGAAATATCGAGTATTCCGATCACCCTGTGAAAGCCACTTGTCCTTAGACTTCTGAAACCAGAAAGTCTCTTCCTGTAGTAAGACCTCGTCCAACTCTTTCATCAATTGTGCCTCAAGTAAATGATGCCTCACCGAATCCACCCTACTCAAGAAGGACCGAACTCCCTGCAATCTCCTGAGGATAGTACGTTTCCGAGTTGACAGATTGCCAAAATTATGCTTATTAAAATAGATAGATGCTTCCTTCACCGAGTCAAGCCGTGATAAAATAGTAGGTCCTCCAACAGACCAAGCAGCATCTACAACATGGCCATAATTAGGGTGGTGCATCCACATAGCCTCCCACCTAAATGCTCTCCTTCCAGCCGAAGGGGGAGAAGAAGAACACCCAAGCAACAAGCCATTGTGGTCAGAACCCCGACGAGGCAAAACCTCAACTACAGCATCCGGGAAAGCCATGCACCAACTAGCTGTGGCTACCGCTCGATCTAGTCTTTTCCGGGCCAACGGGCCTCCCAAAGTATTTTTTTGCCAAGTGAAAATATCACCCACGGTATGAATAGTCTCCAGACTACAATCAAACAACATGTCCCTAAATTTTTCACATTGATGCAGGGATACAGGCATGCCCATAACTTCGGAGCCATTTAGAACATCATTCCAATCTCCGATTGCCAACCACGACCCTTGGATAGTTAACGATAGATCCCTCATGTTCTGCCAATCTTGGGACCGTAAGCTTACAGCTGGATTAGCGTACATAACAGTCATATACCACTGCACATTGCCAGACCTCAGCACAAATGTGACCAATCTGTTGTGAACAGAAACAACACTGATGGTGAAGGTGCTGCCAATCTTTTTAAGAATCCCGAAGCCTCCTGCCCGACCTACGCTCTCCATAACATGGACAGGTTCATAATCCGAACGATAGAGATGCACCCGAAGGCGCTCAAAGGGGCCTTGCGGCTCCAAAATACAACAAATGGAAGGCTTGAGTCTATTCAATTCATCTTTAATGTGGCGTTGTGTAGGCTTTTGCATGGTGCCACGAACGTTCCATGCAAGAACTGAAAAATCCTTAAGCTCAATCATCGGACAACCAAAGCAAGATTGTCCCCACTACCACCACCCGAGGGTTCCTCATCCATATGGTTCTCAGTATATTCAAGAGCAGCAAAGGAATTGGAGGTCTCTGCCAAAAATTCATTTTCATTTGCCCCAGATTTTTGAGCACGTTTATTCTTGAATTTCTTATAAGATCCAGCCTCACGATCGGGTCCCTTTGTCTCCACAAATAAAGGATTAAGGATCGTAGACGTGTGCATGTGTCTTGGTGTCACATCTGTAGGGTTTCCATGCCTAGCCGTTGTAGGGTTAACAGTTGTCGAGGGTTCATTCGAAGTAGTATGCATGGCTTTCGACTTCCCTTCCATTCGTGGCTTTCTGGCCGGCCGGGTAACCGTAAGCCAATCTCCATGTGTCGCCTCTTTTCGAGTATGGTAAGTGGGTCCCAAACAGGAAATAATATCATTACCTAAGTTATGGGATTTTCCCAAATCTTTCTCCAGGATTTTCGCTGTAACAATCTTTAGGGAGATTTCCTGGCGATTAGTTTCCAACTCAGACGATTCACTTTCCAAATCCCTATCACCCTTTGCAGAGTCTGCCTGTGATGTCTTCTCGGTCGTCGAATCCATGTCGGAGGAAGTGTGTTTAGAGGCCGTCGGCACTGATGCATGCATAGGCGTGCCAATGTCATGCATATCTCAATGAAGACATTCTTTGAGATCGAAACGAAATCTCCCACACGTCGTACAAATGTGATGGAGCCCTTCATAAGCAACCGTCTGCCAACAATTTGACACACGAACCTTCCCTATCACCGGTTTAGCCAGATCGATTTCCACACAGACACGCGCGAATCGTCCTCTATTTAACTCCTTGGTATTAATATCCACTCGCAACGGTTTCCCGACCATTTTAGCAATGAGCATCATTGCGTCTTCCTCATAATACATGGGATCCAAACCTGGGAACCGATCCCAAACAGACGTGTGGGTAATAATCCCAGCATTAGCATGAGTATCTCGTGTCCAAGGAGCTACCGCCAGATGATGATCGAATAGAGCCCAAGGTCCATCGGAAAGTGCATGACGCCGATCCTCGGCCGATCTAAACTTTGCAAGGAAGTAGCCCTTATCACTGTCCACCACCCTAAATTCACCTTTAGGTTTCCAGATTCTCTTTAGACAGGTTTCCATTGTGGCCAGACTGAGACGCTTGCCAAATAACTGCACCACTAACGCATCCATGAACGGTGCACTCAAGCGATCTAGAGCTGCTGCATCAAACTCAATGCTGGGAAGGAGTGGTTTATTATCAACAAAATCATAGGAGACCAAATCTCGGAGAGGGGTTAAATCGGCTTCCATAGGAGGAGTAGATGGCGGGCGAGGAAGAGCAATATCACGGAAAGAGGGTTTAGCCGGAGCCGGGTCTGGTGGTGGCGGGGGAGGAGGCGGAGGCTGCACGGGGGAAGTGGGCGGAGAGGTTTCTGGAGAGGCCATTCTTTTCTATTTTATTGACAATCTTTAAATCATTCTACTAATAATTCAAATAAGAGGGAGTATTTATTATGGATTTTAAATCCCCTCACAAATCCATCCAAATACAATCTAACAAAATTTTGTCAATTAAACATGTGTCGGTCGTCGTTTTGTCGCTACACATGCAAAAATACTAGAGTTTTTACCGTCTAACTTAACTTCTACCTTGGTGCAAGGAAATGTGCTTCCTCGCTGCATCTGCATTTTCCAGACTTAGAATTTTTTTTTCAATTCTTTTTTTGAATTTCACGGAATTATACTATGAATAAAGTGCTCATCATCATTTTCTAATGTGCTTTTTCTCTCCTCTTATAGTTCTCTCCTCTTGCTGTAATTCGTTTGCTTTTTCTTTTGTTTTGTTTTGCTCTTTTTTTCCCTGGCTCCGGCTTTAAAAAAAAAATCATTTTGTAATGTGCTAAAAGTCTCTACTGAGTAATGAGTCATCCATAAGATATTTTTAATTTTAAATAAATTGAATATTTTAATTTTAAAATTTTGCTTAAAGTATGAATTCTATCATCATCAAAGTCCTGTCATCGCCTTTATCATCATTGTCTTCGTCATCATCGTCCTCATAGAACTTGTTATGGTCGCGGTCATTGTTATATTATACTTTAACAAAAAAAAAAAAAAAAACAGCTTGAATTGATGAATTCTCTTACTTTCAAATTTATGGTTGGGTTTGATTCTCCACCTGACCTTTATCCCTCTCTTTATTTCTTTGTAATTTGTGCGACATGAGTTTCCACTTCTAGTTTCCCGGGCCAAGTATCTATGGTAAAATTCCATGTCTTCCAAACTTATAGTTGGAGGTTCGATTCCACACATGTTCCCATATTCCTTTGTAATGTGTAGCATGAGATTCCACTACTCATTTCTCTGGTTAATGGATTAAAAAAAATTAACGTATACCCAACTTTTAAGAATTAATAAATGTCTAATTTGAATTGTTATCTTCCATTTATTTTTTTGTTTAGAAAAAAGAATATGTAATTTGAATTATGCTCGTTGGATGCATGAATACTATGATTTGAATTATGCATGTCCATGATGTTTCTTCTTCCCTTATTTTCTACCTCATCCTTGAATATTCTTACAGTCATCCTATATCCATCATTTCTGTTATTCTATAGGCGGTCAATTCTTCTTTTCTTTCTAATTTTGCTAGCTCGTCGCAAAGCTGCAAAATAAATATCACTTCCTACTTCACAAGAATTTAATAATAGGTAAAACAGTAGTGAGTAGGATCGTCTCATCAGGATGCAAAGAGAATATAATAAATGGTTGTATTAATATAGATATAAATATATAAAGGGGGGTTTTGATTTAATTAAGAATTAAGGGAAAAATAAACAAATGCAAATTTGAACTACTAAAATAGCGAATTCAAAGGTGGTGAAATTTCTAGAATTGGGTTGAATTCTTGCATAGGATATAGAACTTGATCATTGACAAAAATATATGCTAATTGGTGCATTGAGTAAATTGGTTATAGTTGATCTACACGCGTTCACAAACAAATCTTCCTAACTTATTCGGTAGCTAAGGTACGATCATTAACTACTTCCCTAATCAAGTGAGAACCCTAGGTACGACCTTAGGATTTACTGACTTAATAGCATTAAGAACTAGAAGAGCCAAATTCAATTTAACATAAATCCTACGAGGCTATGAATAAAACTGATTCTAATTTCCCACTAATGTGTCTGCTTTAGTTTGCTACTCCAATTAAAACTCAACACAATTACGGATAAAGAATTTCAATATAGCAACGAATCTCTAAATCAATATCTGGCCACAATATCAATTCAAGCATTCAAATCATTCCACGCAGAGGAATTAAAAATACTCAAACCAATTAACATAAATGATTCAAAACAATATCAAGTTCCATATCCCAAACTAATTCAACCCTAAGCTAGAATAAAGTGTTTACTCACAATCCATGGAAATAGAAATCAAGCAAAAATAAAAAGTGTTCATCATGCCTACAAGAATTGATTTTGATGCAAACCCAATACTTGAAGAATATCACAGCCCAATCCCTCTTCCTCTTTGCTGGAAACCCGTTGCTCAGATGTGGAAAGATTGGTGTGATGCTTCTGCCTGGTTTTTCTCTGTGCCCAGGAATTCGGGTCTTTAAATCTCGTCTGTCTACATCAGCTTTTTCCTTCCTCTTCATCTTGAGCAACCATGGATTTTGTTCCCAAACTCCTCTCCATTCTTTCCTTCTTTAAAGTGCAGAACAGGGGATGAAATATTTTGCTCCCAAAAGTTTAGATCCCCTTTCAATTTGATTGCATAAAACAAGAGATATTTGCAACTCCATCCTCAGGACCTATTTGCAATTTCCGAAAAGATTAATACTCTCCAGGTTTTCTCCAATCAGCTGAAGCGTCTCTGCTCGTGCCCACGCCTAAGTCCGGAAGTCCTGCTTCCTTCACTTTCTAGTTCCAAAATGTGTGAACTTGTAGGATCTACACAAAAATACCAAAACTAACAATTACTAGCATATATAATCAAATTTAATCCAATTTGGCATCAAATAAACAACAAAATATATATACAATTAAGCTCATATAAAATTTCTCTATATACCTAATTCGTTGTTGTAAGAGCGCTCATTGTTAAGATTAATTTAAAGTATGTTTGTTTTGGCTTATGAAAATAGGAGAAGTGAGTAAAAGAAGGAGAATGAGGGAGAATGAGAATTCAAAAGTAAAGGCAGCTCAAATAATTGTTTGGATGAATATTATTAAAGTTGCTTTTAAACGGAAACATGTTTGGATGAATTGTACGTAGAAGGACTTTTGATATATTAAAATTACTAGAATGGACATAAATATTATAAGGATATTTATAATTAATTTTATTTCCTTTTTAAATAGAGTTTTTTTTTTTATTTTTATTACTAAATGACTTCTCATTTTAAAAAAAGTAACCCCCCTACATACTTTGAAAAAAAGTAGAATTTTAACTTTTGCTTCTCCTTTTATTTTTAAAAAAAGTCAAAACAAACATCTAAAAAATTCAAAAGGACTTTTGGGATAAACAAAAGTCAAAAGGAGAAAAATTAAGATAAAACAAATAGGCTTAGGACATGTTTTATAAATTTTATTATAGGTTTTATTGGGACCAATAAAACATCTAATAAGAGGTATCACACTTGACATTAGTTTTCCTCTGATCTCAAATTTTGTATGTAATCGTAATTTAGTGTATACTAGTATATCAAATCTACGTTTCATAAATCACCAACTTAACATATACCGATAAATTCTCCATTATCATACTTGTTTTTTTTTTTTTTTAAACAGTGACACCCATGTGTCGGCAAAGGTGTATGGGAGCCCAAACCACACAAATTATAAAAAAGGATAAAGGGGAGGGATAGGAGGCCGGGTGGGGATCGAACCCCAACCTAAGGTTAGTCCCCAACCTTGTACATATTTTAGTAACTTGTACATATTTTGAATTTAGACGGTTTAAATATATAATTTGTTAAAAATCTCTATTTTGAATTTGAGATTACTATTTGAAGGTGGAATCTAAATCATAAATTACTAGAAAGTTAATTAAGATGATTGAGGATTCAAATTAAATACCTAGACCAAAAGTTATTGAAAACTATATTAAAGACCAATCCCTACTTTATGTATACAAGTTTAATTTCGGTTGGATATATAATATTCTGATTATAAGATATTTATATATAATAATTCAAAAGGGTTGAATGGAATATTATCATAAAATAGCAATGGATCAATATTTAATTTGAATTTTGGCCATGTAACACATTGTACTGGAATTCAAGTAGTCTTGTTCTTTCATAGCTATTGTATTATGTACTTCATTTTCTCTTAATAAAAATCAATGCATACTTCCTCTCCCTTGATTATGTTTCTTGCTCTTTTTCCCGGAAATTAAAGAATTCAAATGGTGGACTGAATATTTATTCAACTATTATTTATATTATAGAATTGATTGAGAATATTTGGTTTACAATGTTCTTTCTTGGGTAAGTCATTCTGTAGAAGCTCACCACTTTGAATGTTTGGCGTTAATTAATCAAAGGAGGAGGATGAACTATATGGGTTCTTTTTCGGGGGTAAGTGGGGGAACTATATGGGTTCTTTATGAAGAAGTCAGTGCCCCCTCGGCGTTGTCCTCAACCGTGTCCATGTCTTTTTATTACTCCCTCCATCCCATTTAAGATGTCTTGTTTGATTTCTGCACACAATCCAATGCACTTTTTAAATCGATCATATCTCAAAATATATATAAGTAAAAATTATGTGAAATATATATTCTAAAACTACACGATTAGACGAATCTAACAAGACCGAACTCGACTATTTTTTTAAAAATATTTACTTACAATACTATTGAGTCAAAGTAAAACAATGAACAGTGCCAAAAAGTCAAACAAGACGTCTGAAGTGGGACGGAGGGAGTTTAATTTTTTTGGTTAAACAATGGATAAAAGGTTCCAACCTAAAATCAATCGACAAGCAGTGGAGTATATAGACTAAGGGGAATTCCACTTATTCACTGATGTTTGACACTCGACATTATACACACATCCCTGGATCGAGATGGTACTGATCTCTAAATTGAATCCCACATCTAGAATTTTCAACATATTGAATCCGACTTTGATGCCATTAAGGTGGTGGATGGATTGATGATCATTGCCATGCATTATTCCTTTCGAGTAGCTAGAAAGAAAGAATCATACACGCATGATGTCGCATCGGACTACAATCATATGATAGTTATCATAAACTTGTGTACCCATACTGATGGTAGCATCGTACCATTCATACTTGAATATATAACAAGAAAATTGGCTTACAGCCGCAAAAAAGTGTTACTAATTAACTGCAAAATTTTTAAATTTTTTACTCATTTGCGACAAAGTTTATTATTATTATTATTATTATTATTATTATTATTATTATTATTATTATTATTATTATTATTATTATTATTATTATTTTCTACTTCTATTTTAGTCACACTCACACCCAAGCGTAGCTAAAAGCATCGTTAAACGTGCATTTTTTTTAGCATCGTTAATTGTTTCATGAAGCTTAGTAGGTCCTATTGCAACCTCCGAGATTATCAATGAATTATTCATATTTATTATTTAATTAGGTACTTATAATTAGTGACATCGCGTATCATGTGGTTTAATTAATTTGTTCATCGTTACATATTTATGTGTCGTCCTGTGCCACTCTTCTAGTGTCAACCATTGCCCATCCAATCTGGTGTGACACCATTATAAAGACCATACATTTTAACCATAATCTTCAAATTAATAACCCACCTAATTGCATTTAAAATTATATATCGAGCAAAGATTAATATTAAATAAATATAATCATTACAGATAAAAAGAATGAACAATTTTTTTTTTTTTTTTTTTTTGGGCACTGGCTGCAAAGATAAAGCCACTACAACATGGCTGGCCCAACCAGAACGCTTCCCGTGGCGCCTTCGAAACCTGACAGGAGAGATCGTGGTGGTTCTAAAGTTTGCAGGGGAAATACGAGCGCAACACATCCTTAGGGAGCGGAACAACATTACGGATTCATGGGCAAGAAAGGGTGCAGCAGGAGAAGGAAAGGTGGAGGAATGGTTCTAATGAGGTTATTAGGAGGAAGAACTGGTGAAATTACAATGCTGTTTCGTACCTTCTGTTAGTCATTGGTTTAAGGATTTTGGCAAATTGGCTGGCGAATGAATCAGACATTCTATAGATTGGTTTTTCTAGTTTCATGGTTGGAGCAATAAACAAAAAGTTCTCAAAAAAAAAAAAAAAAAAATTTACTGATTTCTGGAGCCCCAAATCACTAGAATCTTTCAAATTGGCAAGGAAATCAATCCCAAATCTCCATAAAATCTTCCTAATATTTAGAAGATGCCAAAAGTGGAGAATTTTAAGGATCTTGTTGCACCATTATTAGCTCATTGGAGATTTTGGATGATATTGAAGCCTCCTTAACCCTCATGGACGAAACCCTAGCTCCCATAGCCTATAAATTGAGTCCACCTTTCATTCTCTCCATCCTTCCGAAGATTTCAGCAAAATTGAGAACCTTGAGAGTTTTGTAGAGCATTGGGTGATTTCCGGAGGCCAATCTTCCATTCCAAATGCACCAAGTTCCTAACTTTCACTTGAAAGTTGTTTTAAGGTAAGCCAATATACCCTATATCTTGCTTTGGGTCGAATTTATCCATTCAAGTTGGTAAAAGCTGTACAATTTTCTACTCGCCAAATCCTAACAGATTTTGTCCTCTGTCAAAAACCGTATTTTACTCAATGATCGAGTCTTTTTCTCATCTTGCCTTTTTAAAGAAAAATTGCTTATACGTGTTAGGAACGTGTATGTTAAATTTCAGAATTTTCGAACGTACGAATTGATACCAGGAAATTAAATAATGTGCCTGTGTCATTAAATCCATGGAAGATTTTGTGGTCTATGGAAATCTATCTTTTTCTCATACATCTAGGCCGAATTTTTCTTATGTTTCTTCACGAAAAATTTCTTCTATGTCTTAGCTATTCTTTGACCGATTCGTTTTTGGCCTAGCTCATCATTCACAGATTTTATATCTTTGTGGCTGCGCTGCTGTTGCTTGAATTTTTAAAGTGTCAGTTGATTTTATAAACTTTTAACCATCATAGTCTTGTATTATACTTGATATTGCATCCTTGTGATGAAAGAACAAATGTTTTATGTATCCCTTTATTAAAGATTAAACCTTTATGTGGTTATCGCGATAAAAAACGATTCTTGACAGTATTATACAGTATTGTACTTGTTAAATGAATTTCGAAACCCATTGTGTATTGGATTCGGGTAGTGTGTCCATCCTTGTTCCTTGAGGGTATGTGCACTTGGTGGAGCCCCTGGGCTGCCCCTTCTCGTGTGCCAAAACGGCCCACTAGTTGTATGTATAGGTCTATATCCTTAAGTATTTCCTGCGCGCTTTGCTTATAGGCCCCGGGTGTATGTGGATATAGAGTCCGTTGCATGTGTTTATTTTGTTGCTAATTACAACCGCTAGTCTTGTTACTCTTGGCGTCCTCGTATTCTAGGCATAATTGTGATAACTTGGTAAATCTTGGACTTGCATGTGCAACTCGACAGTTTGTTAAAATTGTTACTAAAGTATGTTATTTGTTATGAGCATTATATTTCTTTTAAAACTATTATATGAGTCAACCTCTTTTAAAACCCCATAACTTGATATGAGATGGGTTGACTTACTCAGTATTTTTATACTGACATGTGTTGCTTACTCTTTTTCTTACAGACTTACAGGAATAGTCATATGAGCATTCGAGCACGTCATTCGGGATTGGGAATAATTTTTGAAGCAATATTCGCATTTACTTTACGTATTTTATAAATATTAAACTATTGTATTGGTCTAGTAGGTCACTTTACTATCTATGCTTCCGCACTTAATTTTAATAATTGATTTTTGAAAAGTTAGTTTATTATATTTCCTTTATAAACTATTCACAATTAATTTCAAATTTTGGTACGACTTGAGCCTTAACATTTTCTAATTAAGTTAGCTAAGGGCGAGCTTAGTTGGAAGATGTGGCGGTAACATCCCGAAACTTTTGGAGATTGAAAACCAGAGTGTTACACTTTGATAGAAAGAACACATCATCTTTTTTTATTTTCATTGATTTCCTCTCAGTCACAGCAGCCTTCCTAAGGTGTATATCTTGCGAACCTTAGTCTGTGTGCCTCCTAGAATGATGGAATAACCCTAAAAGAATGGAGGCTTCAAAATCCAAGGCCCATTGGACTGATTTAGACTGATCATAGGTCATAACAGCTCACTTGTACTTTTTGTCTTTTCAGTTGTTCATTGGTAGGTTGTCCACCAGTTGTTCCTTCATCCTGCAGATAAAAGTTCATCTGCACAAAAACTCAAAAACCCAACATATTCTATGGAATAAAAATCCAAATAGTCCTGTATGTATCGTTAATTATCAACTTAGTCTATTAAATTTGTTAATTACCAAAAAAAACATCCTCAAAGTATACTAATTCAACCAATTTGATCATTTAGCCCCTTAATCATCTAATGTCTCTTAATCAGCCTAAACCTCCACCCTTATTAATCTTTACCACACCATTCCATTACTCTAATTAAATGACCAAATCAGTTGGATTAGTATATTTGGAGGATGTTTTTGATAATTACAAAATTAAAAGACTAAATTAACAATTAACTATTTGGGTGGTTATTTCGATATTAGATATTAAAAGGTTGGGTAGTTTAGTAGATATCACATACATTCGAATGTGTTATGTTATACTCACGTACATTGTGACGCATGGCCGCATAGTTCGATATAATTGAAATAAATGATATATAATTTTATACAAAAATACTCCAATCCTCAAATTCAGACAACCGAATTGTGTGTACCCGTCACTATCTTATTTTGCGATTCTAGCATTTCCTTTTTCAAATATAGGATGCATAAAAATGATAATTTGTGGAGCTCATGAAAGATTATGCTTTCGAAATAATAATTTCTTGACTCAAAATGATATAATAATATTAATATAATGAAATTTTTAATCAAAATTAAATAAGAGGGTCATAAAATAAATTTGAAATATCAAAACTTAATTAAAAAAAAATATACTACTTCTTTCAAGAAACCACATACCAATATAGAAATATAATTAGTTAGACACTTATATCATGCACACATAAGCTATATATAATCATATATCATATATTAGTATAATGGGAAAAAGCCAAAATCATCCCACAACTTTCGTGTGTTTCTCAAATGGTCTCATAATTATGCACTTCATTTAATCCATCCAATATGTTTGCTAATCCTCGCCCAAATGATCCAATCGGATGTTAATGACGAGAATAAACGGGTAAATCATCCCACAACTTTCGTCATTTTCTCAAATGGTCCCATAATTAACCCCTTAATCATTGCTACACGTCAGCCTGGGAGATCATTAACCTCGGATGGGATCATTTGGGTGAGGATTAGCTAACTGCATATTGAATGGATTAAGTGAAGTCCACAATTATGGGACCTTTTGTGAAACACACGAAAGTTGTGGGATGGTTTTCGCATTTTTCCCTTAGTATAATATATAACTTCTCGATCAATCACCAGTGCTGCATATGAAAAGACTGCTCACAAGGCCTGCCTGCTTGAGGTCATATAATTCTGCTATTATAAACTAGTATATCAAATCAATAATAATGTAATAGAAAATCATCAATATAACATATTTAAATATTTGTGTATCAGTGTGTACGTCCCAAGAACCGGGAATTTCCGAGCAACTATCCAGGTAAAGGTACATATATGGTTTTCTTTTCGATTAAAACATCGAGACATTGAGTACACATGCTCATAATTTTGTGTAAATTGAACCGGAGTCGGACGGACCGGATTTGGCCGAGTATTTCTACTCGGAAATTTACTCTACATTGGAGTGCTCGAGTTTTTACTGGGACATTTTTCATCTAGCATATGCATCTTCGACCCGTGTACTATTTTCGGAGTATTTGTACTCGGAAAGTTTAAAGAAGGGATACTTGTACTCGGAAAAAGTAGTAGGAAATTTTATTTTATTTTTATTTTTTTTGTAGTGAGTATAATTTATTTGAATAAAATATGATTTTATTTAACTAATTAAATGAAGTACAAGAAAAATATAAATCGTATGCTATATCAACATTTGACAAATATTGACTTTAGAATACTTATTAGATATATATAATATAAATGGTTGATATACTTCTTCGTAGCGAACTTTATAATTATTAATTAGCATGTTGTCGTAATATCATGCCACTAGCTGCACCACCTAGATCACTTTATTAATTAAATGAGTTCGATTTTGTTATGAGTTATAAATATATTTCGCTTAAAAATGTAATTTTTTTCAAAGCCAAAGCAAAATTATGTTATTTCGTCGTCACTTAATTATTAAAAATTTATATTATTGTTATTAATATTATTATTATTATTTGTATCTATTAATTCATAGCATTACTTATACTCCCTCCGTCATGAAAAAAAATTAACATTTCATATTTTCACGCAATCCAATACCCATTTTAAAGAGTAATATAAATTTTATAAAATAATAAAAAAATTGCAAAATTTTAATATTCTAAAATTATGTGATAAGACGAATCTAACAAGATCTCATTTGACTATATTTTATCATATACTATTATATATCTATCTATCTATACTATAATAAATTCTGGAACCATATTTTTATTGTGCTGACTATATTACCCTTTTAAGTTATAATTAATCTCTTTAAAAATTATATATTGTGGGTTCAAACAGTAATTTTACCTCAAAGATATGTGTATCTATCATAAAGATACATATCAAAGGTCTAGAAAGTAAAATCACTTCATCCTAAAATTAAATGACAGTAGGATTGCAATCTATTGATCTTCACATAAATCCTGCAACCATTTTTATTGTGTTGACTATATTAACCTTTTAAATTATAATTAAACTATTTATAATTAATTAATCTCTTTATAAGAATGGCTTCAAACAATAATTTTGTCTTAAAAATATGTATATCTATCATAAAGATACATATCAAAATACAATCATATACTATATATTTTCACTAAAAATATTTAGGAGTACTAAAATTTAACTTTTTATTGGAAAAAATAATTTTTAAAACCTACATAATATAGAAAAAGAAAAGTACTCCATCAATCAGAAAAATTCAATATACTATTTTATGTACATAAAAATTAATATCATGATAATTTATCTTTTAAATATTTTTATCAGTCAATAATCTACATTTATATTATATTACTAATATTTTTTTTGCATATACCGGGTATCGTCAGACCACATTGGGTCCAAGACTAATCCCTTGAGGATCTGGTGGGCATTGAAGGGTTGCCTCTCCCAAAACAGAATTCTGCATACACAAAGGCCCGAACCCGAGACCTTTGCTTAATATTATATTATTAATATTGGTATCATATCATATTATATTTCAATATTTATATGCGGGTGCTCCCACCACTTTCCTAGCCTGTATAAGCTGTTCAGCAAAAAAAATATTTATATGCGGGTGATTAAGATTGAGTTAGAGTCGAAAATTTTAATATATTTGATCATTTGAATTATACATATAATCTATCTATCTATCTATCTATCTATCTATATTACAATAAATCATGGAACCCTATTTTTATTGTGCTGCCTACTTTAAGTACAATTAATATCTTTACAAAAATTACATATTATTAGTTCAAACAGTAATTTAATCTCAAAGATATGTATATCTATCATAAAGATGCATATCAAAGGCGTAGAAGGTAAAATCACTTCATATAAAAATTCAATGACCGTAGGTTTGCAATCAATTGATCTCCACCTAAATCCTGCAAACATATGTTTACTGTGCTGCCTATATTAACCTTTTAAGTTATAATTAATCTCTTTATAATTAATCTCTTTATAAGAATTATATATTATGGGTTCAAACAGTAATTTTATCTTAAAGATATGCAAATCTATCATAAAGATACATATCAAAGTAAAGTCATATACTATTTTCACTAATTTAGGAGTACTAAAATTGAACTTTTATTGAAAAAAAGTAATTTTGAGAAATTATAAACTTTCTCCGTTTTTTAAAGATAACTACTGACCAACCCAGCACGCAGTCCAATACATAATTTAAACCATTAATAACTCAAATTCGGTAGAAGTAAAAATTCTAAAACTTCGGTATTTAAAAACTACAAGATGAGACGAATCTAACAAGATCTCACTTGGCTATATTTTAACTTGTATATCTATGATAAAACTTCAAATTAAAGTGTTTAGGTGAATAGTGTCAATTTACCAATGTAGCTATCTTTTCTAAACAGAGGGAGTAATATATATAAAAAAAATAAGTACTCCATCAGTAAGAAAATTTCATTATACTATTTTATGTACATAAAATGTATATCATGATAATTTATCTTTTATAGTATATTTTTATTATTCATTAATTTACATATATATTATATTATTATTGATATCATATTATATTATATTTTAATATTTATATTAGTATACACAATCAACATAATTTTTTAGGGTGATTAAGAGTGAGTTACAAAGTCGAAAGTTTGAATGTATTTAATCATTTACATTATACATAATTAATCTTTATAATTAGGAGGGATATAATCTTAATGAATTAATTTTTCTATTGATATTTTTTGCATAAAAAATTGAATTTATGCTTTGGTATGTATTATAGAAAAAATTTAAAAATTTGTTTCTTCTGTCGTATTGAAAAAAAATGATAGTAGAAATTATATTTATAAAAAAAATTCATAAATATACTAAATTAATATCATCTATTAATTAAATTAATTGAGTTAATATTAATTTGTATTAAAAAAATTAACACCCGTACACGGAGCCCGTGTACGGAGCACGGGAGAAAAATTTAATTATGTTAAAAAGTCGGAATAAAATAATTCAATGATTAGTTGATACTGTACCAAATGTTAGACTTATTAAATTATGGAGGGAGTATTTTCTAAGCTAATGTTTTCAATACCATATGTATTATCTACACAGCGCATTTCAATCATTAATTAGATCATCTTGTGACCATTTTAACCTAAAATTGATTATTAATGTAATAAATAATAGTATATATTAATTATACATGATATATGTTAGTATTATACTATTAGAAAGATAACTTGCTATCATGAAAAATATATAGGATTGAATTTTAGTTAAATGTATAATATAAATTCATAAACCATATCCTTCATCAATTAAAACTTGACAAATTTTCTTTCAAATTAAATTATTATTATTATTATTATTATTATTATTATTATTATAACAAAACAACCCTTTGTTTAAATGACGTCAGATTGAAGTAATAAATATCGCATAATTGCATTACTACTCCCTTCGTTTTTAAAAAGTTGAAACATTCCTGCATTTCACACCCAATCCAATATAGAGTACGTTTTTAACGCTTAATATCTCAAATTGTATAAAAGCCTAATATTCTAAAACTAGACGATTAAACGAATCCAACCAGATTCATTTGACTATGTTTTATCTTATGTAATTATGTTAAAAAATAGAACCAATATTATTCAACGAATAATAACATGCAAATGTTTCTAAGTTTTTGAGAATGAACTATTATACTACTAGCTATTTAGCATTCTGTACAGAAAGATTCTAGGGTTAGACTTTCGACAGGGGTTTGTCTTTGAAACAGTATAATAATAAAGCCCACGTGGCAATTAAATATTGTAGGGTGGTGGGTTTTGCCGCCGCAAGGCTCCAACAATTTAGTATGCGTTTGATTTTTTCAGGTCAGTAATTGCATAATATCACCCCACAAATATAAGTCAATAATAACTTCTGTACAAATTTGATCAATTTTAAATGCATGCATGCGGGCCTGCCCCCCCACCCAACCCCCTCTCTTCTACTGAATATTCTTTCTGGTATTTGTACGAATGAATTTACGAAAATTCTTCCCCACCTCTCCTTATAAATATGTGGAGCTTCTCTAATGTTCAGACCACCACAGCAATTACATTTTAATCACCCAAACTATTCCTCTCTGATCTCTTGCCAACTTACCATAACAACATTATATTCGCTGGTTTCTGTCTAGCTAATACCAAAAGAAGGAAGAAAAAATGGCTGCATCCATCGTGGAAAACAAAGTGATTCGCCCCGTTGCGAACTTCTCTCCGAGTTTATGGGGTGACATGTTCCTCAATTACACTGCAGATTCTCAGGTTTTCATATGTCCTTTTTGTCCTTTTTTTTTTAAAAGAATGTTATAGAATAGGAATCAGAGTGTAATTCTTCTTTTAAGATATAATAAAGGGATGAATTATTTAATTAAATTTGATAAACCCCATTTGGGTATTTCATAAATGGCAACATTGTACATTGATTTGAATTGGGGTTTACAAAGTGCATGATGACCAAAGGTCATAAAGTTATTATTGATGATTTTTATTTCAAATTGCTGAAAAGTATATGTGGTAAAGTAAAAGTTAATTATATAAAGATATCATCAACAACATTAAACATTTATATCACATGTACCATTACTTATCTACTACGCCCTTTGTACTATTTCGACCACAATATGGCATTGTAATATTTAGATATATTGATGATCATTTAAAGGTGATACAAGAATACTCCAAGGAAATTGAAGTGTTGGAGGAGGAAGTTAGGAGTATGCTAACATCTCCAAGAAGCAACATGGTTGAAACTATGGGTTTAATCAACACACTTGAACGCCTTTGCTTATCGTACCACTTTGAAGATGAGATCGAAGAGAAGTTAGAGAAATTTTTCAAACTTAATACGGATTACAAGAATGGGGACTACGATTTATACACAGTAGCACTTCATTTTCGATTATTTAGAGCTCATGGCTACCATATGTCTTCCGGTATGTACTCCTTTTAGTTATCTTCTATGATTTCATCTCCTACATTAAGATACTAATTATTTCATTATCAAGTAACTTCTTTTCCTTTTTTTCCATTAGATTCTTTCAGCAAATTCATCGATGATACCGGGAATTTTCGAGAAGCTCTTAAGAGGGATGCAAAGGGTTTGCTAAGCTTATATGAAGCCTCATATCTTAGGGTGCATGGAGAAAACATCCTTGATAATGCTCTCATTTTCGCGATCCAAAATCTCAAGTCTATGGTGCAAAATCTTAGTTCACCCCTTCGAGAAGAAGTTACACATGCTCTGGTTCAACCATTGCATTTGGGCAGTCCAAGAATCGAAGCGCATAACTTCATCTCAGTATATGGAAAAAGTGAAGAAAAGAATGAAACCCTACTAAGGTTTGCCAAGTTAGACTATAATTTGTTGCAAACACTTCACAAAGAAGAGCTCCATGAAATTTCTAGGTAACTTCACAGCCCTCTATAATTACTTATTTATCTAAACTCAATATTGAATTTTCACTTGAAGTTCTAAATTTTAACACAGATGGTGGAAAGACTTGGACCTTTCGAATAAACTCCCATACGCTAGAGATAGAGTGGTCGAGTGTTACTTTTGGGCTTTAGGGGTTTATTACGAACCTCAGTATTCCCGTTCTAGGGTTTTCTTGACGAAAGCTATTGCAATGACATCTATAATTGATGACACTTATGACTCCTATGGTACAATTGAAGAACTTGACATCATCACAGATGCAATTGAGAGGTAAGGCATTTCATTCATAACAAATGAAGCAAATTTGAGATTAGGTTAAAATTTGAAACTCCATAGGATGCTAATTTTTCTTATATTTTGGATTAGGTGGGATATTAGCCAAATTGATCATGTCCCAAACTACTTCAAGCCATTCTATAAAGCACTTCTAGAACTCTATGAGCAAATTGAGGAGGAATTAGCTATGGATGGAAAATCATATGCAGTGTACTATGGGAAAGAAACAGTAAGATTTTGGATCAATTATGAAGAAAAATATATTAGGGTTCTAAATCTTGTACTATTTCTAATCTAATTCTTTCTTGTTCTTGTGGGGGCAAAGCTTAAAGAATTGGTGAGGAGTTATCATGTTGAGGCCAAATGGTTCATTCAAGGACACTTGCCAGCATTCGATCAATATTTAAGCAACGCTTTGATTACGTGCACCTATTATTACCACACAACAATATCATTGTTTGGAACAAAGTTCGCGACAAAGGAACAATATGAATGGTTGATGACAAAACCTAAGGCATTGGTCGCCGGTGTGGTCATTTGTCGTGTCATTGATGACATAGCTACTTATGAGGTAACCCTAAAAATAACTTAACATTGTTGTTTCCATTTCTAATAGTTATCTTGGTTGGTTATTGCAAGGTTTCATTCGATATTTTATGACAAAACTTCAGGTTGAAAAAGAAAGGGGCCAAATCGCTACGGGCATTGAGTGCTACATGAAAGACAATAGGGTTACTATCCAAGAGGCGATGGATAAATTCTTTGAAATGGCTACAAATGCTTGGAAGGATATCAATGAGGAGTTCCTTAAGCCGTCTACATGCTCGAGAGATGTCCTAACACGAATCTTAAATTTATCGCGTATAATCGACGTCACCTACAAGGATAATCACGATGGATATACCAAACCAGAGAAAGTGTTGAAACCTCATATCATGGCATTGGTGGTGAATCCAATTCAGATTTAGCATTTCAATTGATCATGGGAAGATTTCAATATATCTGAGAGCGCACCTCCCTATTTTATAATTGATACATTGTAGTGTAAATTTTATACTACAATATATCAATTATTAAAATACAGAGATACTATATATATATATATATATATAATAAGATAAAGTTACCAAAACATTTGTCATATTTCAACTAATACTTCTATTGGTAACAAAACAATAATGTGTCGTTCTTTTATTGCTGTATTTTTTCTTCCCTTTTTATCTTTCTCGGGTAATATTGTACTGTTGGTCATTGATATATTCCATTTATAATTTACATTTCTTCTTTCGTTTATATATATAGCAGCTTGCATATACGACTTTTATATTTAATTCTTTCAAAATATTTTACAAAGAACCCCTGCTATTGCAGAATGCAGCACAATTTATTGTTAAATACCCAACAGCCTAGCTTTTAATTAATCCTAAAAAAAAATTGAAAAAAAAAACTGTGCATACAATATCATTAATAAATAAACTCAAACCCGTTGGCGATTTTTAATTTTCAGGTGTTCCATTATTATGTTATACTAGCACCGTCTCACCGTTTTTGTTACCAATGAGTTTTTGGTACTATTTACGGTTTAACTTTAATTCGAATTTTTATCATAGCTATGTAAGAAAAAAAATATATAGTCAAGTGAGATCTTGTTAGATTCGTCTAATCTTATAGTTTTAGACAGTCAACTTTTTATAACTTTTATTTGTACACAATTTGAGTTATTAACCTTAAAAATGTGCATCGGCATGCGTGTCGGAGACCTCTGTAACAAAAACAATAAGACTGAGGAAGTATTATATATATACGTAATTTTAATTATAAAAATATTTATCGTCACAAGGTGCTAGCTAATGCAAATCGAATAAATACTGAACTGTATAAAGGCAAAAATACTTGTTTAACATGTCCACAGAAAATATTGTGAAATTATCCTTTGTTTATATGAATAGAGACAACTTCACATATTATCAACTAGTTTTGAATTGAATCCCCTGTTCCAAAATTTTTATATATGATATTAGAGCAATAAATATCTGAATTGAGTACGTTTCAATGCTTAATATGGTATGATTTCGTTATGCATGTGAAGAATCGAACGTCTTCTCCATGGTTAGTTTCTAAAATATATAAATTGAAAAGGATCGAGGAAATAATGATTGAAGTATATTGAACAGCCTTGGGAAACCCGGGTGGTGGAAGATCAACACAGACGGATCAGCCTTGGAAAACCCGGGTTCGGCCAGGGTAGGAGGGGTCATCAGGAATGACAAGGGAGAGGTGATCTTTATATTATCCGACTCCATTGGAGTGGCAAATTCTGTTGAGGCTGAAATCACAGCTATATGTAGGCTGTGCCAGGCGTTGCTACGTGATCAAGGGTTTCCTTTGCCAAAGCTATTATTCGAATGTGATTCTATTAATGTTGTCAAGTGGATTGAGGACCCGAAGGAAGCTCCATGGAGACACTGGGATAAGTTTGGACCAATCAGCGTTGTAGCAAAATGTGCAGGTGAAGTACGCTTCCAACATATTTTGAGGGAACGCAATTCATTAGCAGATTATTGGGCGAAAAAAGGGGCTTCAGGCGACAGAAAGGTTGAAGAATGGTACTGAATACGGTTGATTGGAAATTACCACAAGATTGATACATCACCACAGGAAACTTAGTGAGTCATCCGACAAATTACACGGTGAGATCTGAACATTAAATTCATTAGTTGAAGGCACCAGTGGTGCTCATCCTGATATTCTTGAAAATGCTTAATCATATACATGCTGTGCTTGCATATTCTCATGTCAATGTATTGAAAAGGATTAGGGTAGTAGGAACTCATAATAATCCCCTTCCATATTGTGAGTTATGTTTTGTCAAGATACCAATCCACATTTTGTCCCTTGAACCATGAACCTTTCCCTGGGAACCGAGTATGAAGCTTCACATGTAGAATTCCTTGTCATGTTGCAATGTCTATAGTCCTGGATTTTCTCTAGTACTGGATTGTCACGGAAAGGGTTAGGGAGTACTTTAGTCAGTATGAGATTGGGTGACTCAAATGGTTGACTTCATTGATCAAAATAAGAAGATTTTGATAATTTTCTCTTCTTCTGGATGTTGGATCTGGACAGCCCTTTGAAAAAAAGAAAAAAAAAAGAAAAAGATCAATAGAAGGAAAAAAAAAAAAAGCAGAAAAGGATGAGTTCCTGGTTTATATATTGAGTGGAGCTGTTCCAAATTGAGAGCTGTTTGTAAGTTAATTTTGAGAATTGGGATGAGTCTCATGGCACCCTTGCATTATAAAGTAGACTGTTTGGACGCTGAAGTTCATTATTTGCAACATGATTGGAATTTTTTGTGTGATCAATCATAGCCGGTTCCCCTTTCCTTGAGCCACTCAATCACCCTTTCCCTCCTTCTGTCTTGGCACAGGTTTAACCATTACACAGGCCTTTCGAATCTATTCTTTGGTGTGGACTGATTAATTTTGGGCTTAACCTTTAGCCATTCACTTATTCCCTATCTTATTTTAGCCATTCAATTAACTCCTAGCCATCCACTTTTCCTCCGTCTTGGTCCAGTAGCCCCTTTGATTCGATACATCGATTCTGAGTATTATGCAGTGGACATGTGTCTATGAGCAAGCTTATGAGAATATCTCTTTGTGCATCACTTGATAACTCTAAGGAGCAGGTTTGTTGCCGATAGTTGTCTTCCGGAGCGGAATGGGGACTGTGGTTGCTGTGGAGATTAGGTGCAATACTGTATTCCTAGGATGTCTAGGTTTGGAGATGATGGCGTATGAAAGCAGGCCAAATTTGCTGATAGTGGTCACTAAACTTTTCAAAATATGATGCTACATTGTATCAAGCGACATAGTTGTAAACTGGCTTGGTGTTCGGTGCTCGGCGCTTGGGGCAGAAGGAGAGTCTAAGAAGGAAGTGTGGTATTGACTGCTGGTGAATGGTAATAGGACTATGAAAGGCGCTGCAAATGTAGTTGGATGGAGTAGCAACTGTGCAGGTAGCCTCAGAACCTCATGAAACAATTTCGGTGGGCTGGAACGGTGGTCTCTATCGATTTTGTGTTATTTTTGTTTCCTACAATTCCTGTGTAGGACATTGCATCTTGAATCCTGTTTGTTGTAGTGGGTAGTTGGTTGAGTAGAAGCATGTTGCTTCCCTTTTGAGATTGATGCAACTCGAGTTTGTTTGCTCCTGTTACATGATTATTGGAGTGTAATAAAACCATTCTTCCCTCAAAAAAAAAAAGTATATTGAACAGCCACATATCATCCCACTACATACTTTTTTAGCTAGACCCCACTATATATATATATATATATATATATATATATATTATACTTCCTCCGTTTTCTAAAAATTGAAAAGGACTCACAGTGCACGCAGTCCAATGGACATTTTAAACCATTAATAACTTAATTTCGGTACAAGTAGAAATTCTAAAAGTTAGATATTTTTAAAAACTATTCGACGAGACGAATCTAATAAGATTTCACTTGGCTATATTTTAACTTGCATAACTATGATAAAACTTTAAGTTAAATTGTGTGTATGAATAATGTCAAATTTTCAAATGTTACAATAATTAGAAAATGGAGGGAGTATATATTTTTTTGCTTAACAGTCTAACAGGACCGCACTATATACTTTTGATATACTTACTGATTATCTATATTAAAGAATAATAAATTAATAGAGCATTATTTTTGTTTATTTCTTTCGATGACAAAATTGCTAGTTTATAAAACTTTAATTTTGAAACAGATTGATGTTATTTTCATTACTTGTTGAATATGTTGGATCCATTATGTTTGTGTTCGAACAAGGTATGCATTAATTATTTTCTAATTTGGTCACAAAACTTATTCAGCATATTTAGCCCAACAACTGTACCAAATGAATTTATCCAACACATTCAACATATAACACTATAAGAAAAAATTCAATTTAGTTACCAAACAAAACCGGTTGCTAACAGCGATCGAAAACTTTCTGTGGCAAATTAGCGATGAGTTTCAATTCCGAAGCGGGTTCACTGACTAATTCAGGACTGAAATCGAATCAACAACCAAATTAACCACCGAATATTCGCTAACATGTTTTTCCCATTTTTTTTTATTTTTTCCCTCCTTTTTTTAAAGGTGTAACGTCTTGACTTTTTTTTACTGTTATTTGTAACACTTTGACTTCTATTTTTGTTACAGTTATATAAGAAAAATATAGTTAAGTGAGATCTTGTTGGATTCATCTCATCTTATAATTATTAAATATTAAATTTTAGAATTTTCACTTGTATCGAATTTGAGTTATTAATAATTTAAAATGTGCATTGGCATACGTGCAGAAGAGAAACGTTCCAATTAAAAAAAAAACGGAGGAAGTATATGTTTAACGGCCAAATTCGACAGAAAATATTCAACACAAACTAGTGAGCGAATTCATTATTTTAAATACCCAAAGCAATTAAAAAAAAAATGGAAAACATGAACTTAATAAAATGAACACACTTGAATTTAACCACCTATATATGATTGTCTTATGATGACATTGAAGTGACTAGTTTCTTTATACTACTACTATATTCAATTCCAGTCACGATTTTTTTTCTCTTTCGATATACATAGCTGTTTGAAGTGACATATCCATAATTGATGATTCCAACCAATTATATACGACAATTGAACAGAGACTTATGTAAAACAAAATTTTATTTGAACCATTTATATTATAAAATAATATAGGAGTTCGTATTTGAACCATTATATTATTATTATGTCCATGTAGATAAGTTAAGTGTGAACTTTTCAACATATAAATAAAATAATGTGATTTTTGCTCTAGAATTGTCTTTCACAATTTATTTACTCCATTAATTATTTACTACCAAAGATACAACTTTCGACGTTTCATTTATACATAAATAGTTCTCGAGTAATTTGACATCTAGATTTTCCTTGTCATTGAGCTTTATGATTAAAAAATCCATCATTTATTTAACATAAAATTATTTAAAGTTCATTTTTTTTCAGAACAACCTATACGGGCTAGAAAATAGGTAGTGAGAGCCCATGCCACACAATTACAAAGAGGAATAAAGGGGAGGAATAGGGGGCCGGTGGGGATTGAACCGCCAACCTTTTGGTTGGGAGTTGAGGGACTTACCAGACTTACCCTGGTAAGTCCCCAACCCCATTTAAAGGTCAAATGAATTAATCACTTTCAAATTATTCAATATTTTCATTTTAAGATTTTTATTCCAGATGATGCAAATTCTATAAATGACTTAAGGCAGTATTATTTCATCACTTATGTTAGCGTGCGGACGAAAAGCCGTTTCGGAGGTGCGGAGGGCTTTCACAAGCCATTGATCAAATTTAGAATCCAACGGTTTATATTAATTGTAAGGGTAATTTTGTCATTTTGATCATTTTATCATAAGGTTAAAAATAATATAGATGGCCAATTCATTCTCGTATCCAGACGTACTGCTATTTCGTTGTTTGAATTTTATAAAATTTGATAAGATATTTAGATTCCTTGTATCAAGTAGATGGATTTTGTTGGGAACCAGTTTTGAGCAAATGTGTTCTCAACCGATGTCTGAACTACTTTGTTGAACCAACCTCGTCAACAGCAGACAAACTATGCAAAGGAAGAAGAGCTGGCGAATATACTCAGGAATATTCCACAACGGCTAGCTGATCTTATGCCCGGATCTTGCACACGAAGTATGGAAACTACAATCTTCTAATACGGGCAACTCTATTCTAAGGATTCGCGCATTTATGGAAAGAAGATCTCCTACCTTAGAATAGAGACAAGTTGATTCTCTTCAAATAGGGCGGCCAAGGAGTGGATTCGTACGCTGAATAATTGACTTACACATTTTGAGTAATTGAGAGGATATTGTGAAGAAGAGAATCATAATCCTTCCGTGTTCGCGAGTTATCATTTCGAAGGAAGAAATTCGATCAACACTTCCTCGAGTGGATTGATCGACAGTGTTACTAAGAGCTTGATTGAAGCTGACATATTCAATCAAGGGTTTCGAGGAAAGCGTCAAACTCAAGAGCTTAATTGAGAAGATCAAGGAGAGTCGCCAACAGGTTTCGACCAAGGGCAAACTTGAAGGAGGAGCCTTTCAAGGGATTGAAGCAAGGTCGGGGAGATCTTCACCAAGACAGGGGGAGTGTCTTGGTTTGACAATTCAGTCCACTTGGTGATTGGAGTTGGGCGAAACAATTCACTATTGTTGAGATCGAGGATCAAATCAAAACAATTAGTGAATCTCCTGGATTGGTATCCCCCAGATGTAGGCTTGTGCCGAACTGGGTCAACAAACCTTGAGTCCTTTATTTTCACAGTTTATTTACTTTCCGCTGCTTTATTTCATAAACTGTATAACGTGTCCACGAAAGGTGCTTGAACTAGTTTTCAGGACTACTTAATTGGTTATCCACGCAAACGGACCTAACAATTGGTATCAGAGCCACACGTTTTGGAAAGCGAGATCCAGACAAAAGGCATGGAAAACCAAGGCGGATCTGTAACCAGACCACCATTGCTCGATGGATCAAACTATGCATATTGGAAAGATCAAATGGAGGCTTTCCTCATTGCTCTGGACGAAGGGGCTTGGGATGCAGTAGAAAATCAATATCATCCACCAATAAAAGAAGAGGACGGTGTAAAAACCATCAAACCAAGGAGTGAATGAACTGCTGCTGAGAAGCTTTCTGCTTCAAAGAACTCCAAAGCCCTGAATGCCATTCACAATGCTCTTACAAAAGATCAATACAGACTTATCGCTGGGTGTAAGATTGCATACGATGTCTGGACTACTTTAGCCAATACCTACGAGGGTATGGCTCCGGTAAAGAAATCTAGAATCATTACTCTTGATGCACAATTTCATAAGATTTCTATGGATGATAATGAGTCTGTCGGCCAATATATTGGTCGTATCCGTGATCTAACCAACCAAGCTCTTCAGCTTGGCAAAGTGTATTCTCAACAGGACATTGTAGGAAAAATCATTGGGACGCTTCCGGAAAGGTTCAATGCAAAGGTCGCAGCACTTGAACTGTACAAAGACTTTGATAAATTGCAGGTTGATGAACTAATGGGAATCCTACAATCATGGGAAATGGATCACTGTCCCAGAACCAAAAGTAAAACAGTGGCATTCAAATCCACGGCCAAGGAAGAGGAAGACTTCTCCATGGAAAATCATGATGACTTCAGTGACGAAGAAGAACTGGCCATGCTGTCCAAAAGACTCAATCCGATCATCAAGAACCGTAGATCTAGATTCAACTCCTCCATGAAGAAGGATGCCGGGTCATCAAACTCTAAATCCACTCAGAAAGGCTCGAAGTCTCTCGACAAAAATAAACCAAAATCTTCAAGGATTGAAGATGACAAGGAGATCATATGCTTTGAATGTGGGGGAAGAGGCCATATGAAAAAAGACTGTGCCAATCTCAGACCAAAGGAGTCCAGCAAATCCTATCAAGTAACATTTAGTGACTCGGAAGATGAGAAGGAGTCTGATGAACATGGTGTAAACTATGGAGTAGCCTTCGTTGGCACATGGGATTCGGACAGTGATGATGAACCCGAAACAAGTATGGGTCCCAACTCAGTCAATATGGTTTCCTCTAACATGGTTCACTCTTTTGACAGGAATCAAGATGAAAGCGTCAGTAAACTCAATGATCTCTACGAAGAAACGTTCGAGAAGCTGGAAATATCCATTGCTGAATCAGTAGAATTACATGTCGAGAATGAAAGCCTAAAGGAACAACTCCAGAGTCTCACATGTAAAAATCAGGAACTTGAAAAGGCGTCCACAGAGCTGTCTGGACTGGTGAATGAACTCCGCGAGAAAAATGCTGAACTTCTGAAAGAAAACAAGGAACTGGAGGTTGAAAAAGTTGACTATAAACTGTGGTACTATAGTATGCTTGGGAAGAAAGACGCTCTTCACACAGAACTCACTGAAGTTCAAGAGAAACTTGCCAAGGCTGAAAGCACACTGGCGGCTCTAAACAAAGGAATAGCCAAGTTAGATGACGTAATTGCTATGGGAAGACCGAGCAACAACAAACAAGGCCTGGGATATCAAGCCTCAACTTCACGAGGAGAAAAGAAAAGCAAGTTTGTGTCTGGAGGAATGCTAAGTGAACCTCGAACTATCAAGAAATCGTTCCATCCTGTAGTAAGAAACAAATGGACAAGAAGACCTCCACCTCCAATCCCTCTCAGATGCGATTATTGCAAGCTTGAAGGCCATAAAACCAAAAACTGTGGAATTTTGGTAAAAGATCTACAAACAGGGAAACCCATCATCTGGCCAAATGACAAAATCAAGATGAAGCTAATCTCCATCAAGTGCGAATGGGTTCCAAAAATTCAGAACAAATGTCACGTTGCCTTTCTTTCACAAAAGAAGAATGCTGCAGACAAAGTGTGGTACTTCGACAGTGGATGTTCCAAACACATGACAGGAGAAAGGAGTCTGCTCAAACACTACAAAGAAATTAATGGAGGATTCGTTGTTTTTGGAGATGGAAAAAAGGGTGCCCTAATTGGTCAAGGGACCATTGAGAACAATGGCTCGAAGGAACTGTCACCTGTTTTCTTTGTCGATGGACTCCAAGCTAACTTGATAAGCATCAGTCAATTGTGTGATGAGGACCTTGTGGTGCAGTTTACCAAGAAAGATTGTCAAGTGCTCAATCAAGATCAAGAATGCATTATGAGAGGTTTGCGTTCTAAAAATAATTGCTATCATCTTGTTCAAACTTGCAATTTCGGTGCAGCTGCAGGTAAGGATCACATCACATTATGGCATGAAAAGCTTGGACATCTTAACTTTAAAGATCTTATCAAACTCAGCAGAACCGGGGCAGTCAAAGGTCTTCCTCAGTTCAATGAATCAAGTATAGTTCTCTGCAACGAGTGTGCCAAGAACAAACAGCACAGGTGTTCACACAAACTATCTGAACTCCCTGGATCAACCAAGTGTCTTGACCTACTGCACATGGATCTTATTGGTCCAATGGAAGTTGAAAGCTTGGGAGGTAAAAAATATATTTTTGTATGTATTGATGATTACTCCAGGTACACTTGGATAGATTTTCTCAGGGAAAAAGGCGACACATTCAAAGCCTTCGAGAAGTTGTGCAATCGACTCATGACCGAAAAGGACACCAAGGTAAAACGGATTCGAAGTGATCATGGACGAGAGTTTGAAAATCAATCCTTTGAAGAATACTGTGCTACACATGGAATTAAGCATGAATATTCGGCGCCAAAAACACCTCAACAAAACGGAGTAGTTGAAAGAAGAAATCGAACCCTACAAGAAATGTCTAGGGTGATGCTCAACTCAAAGAAAGTGGCTGAATTCCTTTGGGCCGAAGCCGTGAACACAGCTTGCTACACCATAAACCGAGTCTACTTAAGGCCAAACTCTCTTATGACTCCATATGAGATTTGGAACGGTAAAAAGACCTCAATTACTTACTTTCATATTTTTGGTAGCAAATGTTTTGTTTTAAATGACAGGGAACATGTTGGGAAGTTCCAAGAAAAAAACAATGAAGGAATATTTGTGGGATACTCTACAACAAGTCGTGCATATAGAGTATATCTTCCTAAGACAAGGAAAGTACTGGAGTCCACAAATGTGACCATAGAAGATGTGACCAGCAAAGAGGATGTTCCTCCTCATGATGATGAAACTCCCAGTGGTCAGGATGATCAGCACAGCACAACTCCACCCACTACTGATGAACAGTCCACCAAACGAGTCCAAACGCCAAGCATGGACACCTCGTCACGAGAAGCAGAACCTCAAAAGGACCTAAATGGACGCATTCACAAGCATCATGACCCTGAAGACATTATTGGTGATGTAAATGAAAGGAGAAAGACCCGAGGGAAAAAGATCAACTTTAAAGAGCTTGCAGGCTTGCACTGCTATACTTCAAGGATCGAACCCTCAAGAGTTGAAGAAGCACTTCAAGACGAACACTGGATAAGAGCTATGCAGGATGAACTACTCCAGTTTGAAAGAAATGAAGTCTGGACCCTAGTTGAAAGACCTCAAGACAAGAACATAATCGGAACCAAGTGGATCTTTCGCAACAAAAGTGATGAAAAAGGGAACATTACTAGAAACAAAGCTCGATTAGTTGCTCAGGGTTACACCCAAGTCGAAGGTGTCGACTTCAGTGAAACATTTGCACCTGTAGCAAGACTTGAAGCTGTCCGACTACTACTATCGATCGCATGCTCGCTAGGATTCAAGCTGTTTCAAATGGATGTCAAAAGTGCCTTCCTAAATGGCTGGCTGAATGAGGAAGTATACGTAGAACAGCCTAAAGGATTTGAAGACCCCCATCATCCTCTACATGTCTACAAGCTCAACAAGGCACTCTATGGGCTAAAACAAGCTCCTAGGGCTTGGTACGAAAGGCTCTCCAAATACCTACTTGAACATGGATTCGAAAGAGGGAGCTTGGACAAGACTCTCTTTATCAAAAGAGAGAACAAAGGGATTCTCATTGCTCAAGTCTACGTCGATGACATTGTTTTTGGATCAACACACCATGTGCTCAAAGACCAGTTCATCGAAATAATGGGTAAGGAATTTGAAATGAGCATGGTAGGAGAACTAACTTACTTTCTTGGTTTGCAGGTTGCTCAGAAGAAAGATGGAATATTTCTAAGCCAAACCAAGTATGCCCGAAACATTGTTAAAAAGTTTGGCATGGAGTCCAGCAAACCAGCTCGAACGCCTATAGGAACTAATGACAAAATGAGCAAAGATCCTAGTGGTCAAAGTGTTGATCAGAAACTCTATCGAAGCATCATCGGAAGCCTTCTATATCTAGCTGCAAGTAGACCAGACATAAGCTATGCAGTAGGTGTTTGTGCTCGTTACCAAGCCGACCCCAAGGAATCACACCTAAAGGCTGCCAAACGAGTGATCAAATATATCTCAGGAACCAGTGATCTTGGTATTTGGTACTCTAAAGAGTCTAATCTTTCATTACTTGGTTATAGTGATGCAGATTGGGCAGGTGATGCGGATGATCGAAAAAGCACAACCGGAGGATGCTTTTACATTGGAACCAACCTAGTTAGTTGGTATAGCAAGAAACAAAGTTCCATTTCCCTATCAACTGCCGAAGCTGAATACATTGCAGCTGGAAGTTGTTGTGCACAATTGCTATGGATGAAGCAAATGATGCTCGACTATGGTATTGATCAAGAAGTCCTCACTATACTATGTGACAACATGAGCGCGATCAACATCTCAAAGAATCCAGTTCAACATGGGACAACCAAGCACATTGATCTTAGACACCACTTCATAAGGGATCTTGTTGAAGAAGGAATAGTGTCCATACAACATTTCGGAACTACTGAGCAACATGCAGATATCTTCACTAAGGCACTTGATCGAGAGAGATTTGAAAAATTGAGAAGAGATCTTGGCCTATGCACAATCACATAAAAATCGCGAAAATTGTGGAATAAGCTTTTATTTTTGCAATTTCCATACTTTGTGTAATTTTATATTTTATTACCTTAATTATGTTATCCTAACTAGCTTGTTAAGTATAATTTGCAGGATCTCTTTACTAAGGAAGGTATTCTTCAAAATTTCAAAATTCAAAATTGATGTGACAGCCCAAACTGTCAAGAGCCAAGGCGGGAACGGTTATTTGCATATCCCCATTCAAAAACGTGATGATTATAGTTATGGGAAGTTGTGATCTTCTTACCATATTTTAAATTAAGGGAAATTGTTTACTTCCTCCATAAAACTTGATAGTGATCAGATTTCCTTTTGCATTCACCCTCTCTCGACCTCAAATACTCTCTAGTTTTCTCTCTAAAACACACATCCCTCTTCACTTGTTCTTGTCAAAAGTCTTTCTTTTTCAGAAACCATGGTGAAGACAAGAGGAAGCCAGAGCTCCAAAACTCAAGGCCCTACTCCCTCATCAACCGCAGGAAGCAAGAAAGCCATATCCCCTGAGGAATCCAGTGCGAAAGGGCGTGCCAAATCTGTTCAGAAAGCCATCATGGAGCAAACCATCTCGGAGACACCATCTTTGGTTGCTGTTCCATTCCCTTCTTCTTCACCATCCACTGCCGGAGAAAAGGGAACCACTGGCGTTGTTCAAGACCCTCTCGACATTCGAACAGAAGTAGCCGGAGCCAAAGCATTGAAGCTAAAAGAAGCAGAGGTTCCGAAAGCTAAAGGAAAGGCAGTTTCCACTTCAAAGACTCGTGAGAAGGCGGTTGCAAGGAAGAATGCATCGATCAGTGAACGTGTTGAAGCAGACCTGGCCATGGCACTAGAACCCATCGATGTTATCTTAGCTGACTTGCCCAACTTGGGGGCTGGCAATGTAACAGAGACAGGAGTGTCAATCAAGCCCGCTGAACTTGCATCAAAAGATGCACCAAAGGTGTCCACTGAAAGGCCAAAGAAGAAAACCCCTGCGAAGAAGGTAGCACCTGTGCCAAGTGTTCCTACCAATCCAGCACCAGTCTCCACTGTTGAATCAACCCCTGAAGAGCCCCTGCAGATCACTACTACAGCAACCCAAACCAGTGCACCAAAGGCGTCCGAACCAGGCACTGAACACCTTGATGAGGAAGAACTCGACTCAGACTATGTTCAAGAGGATGCTGATGAAAGCTCTGGAGATGAATCAATGATCGACATAAGTGATGATGAAAGAGACTATGCTATGAACCTGATCACTGAAGAAATTGCCTGGACTGCCAGTCAAAAGCGAAAACATATGTTGAGACCAGAACCTGAAGAGACTGTACCTGTCAAAGAAACAGTTCAAACTGAAATTGAACAAGAAGAAGACGAAGAAGAAGAAAGTTCATCAGACTCGGATGACCACCAGGATGATGAGTCTGGAGGAGACTCTGAGCACCCTCAAACCGAGGCCCAGGAACCACTTGAGGGGGAGAATCCCACTGACAAACAGTCCGAAGAGTTGGGGTCTCAAGACACTCAAAGCGAGGCGGAAGAATCCGATGAAGAAAGCTCCGAAGAGGAAGAATCTGAAGAACGAGTCGAAGTCATTACTGAACCAGTCACTGTGCAGAAAATAGTGACCCAGCCAGAAATCAGAGAGCCAACTCCACCTGGCAGAAGTTCACCTTAGGAGTCTGAACCCAAAAAGCGGACTCGGTCTGAAGCTGAAGGGTCTTCCAAGGGCACTGAATCCAAGAAGAAAAAAATTGTCTTGTCCTCGTCCGAAGAACATGAGCCAGAGATCATTGATGCTGAAAATGCAATATCCACGGCCTTCTACTATGTAGTGTCCGAACAATACTTCTCAACAGTGCTGGAAAAGATGAAGGTGCACCCTGAAATCAGATTTGCAGCTGTGCGATATGAGGAAATGGGATGGCACAAATACCTGGAGGACAGATCTCTTTTATTCTGGGGAACGGAGATCAAGCAATACAAGGGACAGCTAGTTAGGCATTTCTATGCAAACCTGAGCTCTGAAGTCCTGAACTCCAAAAGCCCCTGGTTCGAACTCAGTTATGCACATGGCCAACTGTTTGAACTCAAAGCTCGAGCACTGAACCGCTTTCTCCAGGTACCTCGAACTCATCTGAAATCTGTTTATTCTCGAAGTGCAAAGTTCCCCATGAATACTATTGCTGAGACTCTCACTGGAGTAGAAGGGAGGAAATTCCAAGGAAAAGGGGTAAGTGCTGGTGTCCTCACTCAAAAGTTTTCACTGCTTTACAAATTATGTGCACACAACATCATGCCCACTGCTAACCATTCTGTTGTGTCAAAAAGCATGTGTAAATTATTGTTTGCCATAGACCAGAAATACGAGATCAACTATGGAGCCCTTGTGCTCGAACAAATGCTGGCGTTCGCGGGCACAATCAAGAGGAAATACAACACCACTCTTCCCTTTCCTGGGCTCATATCCGAGTACCTGAAGCATCTTCACATTCTTGGGAGCAAACATGATCGTCCTGAGGACATTGCCGACTTCAAACTTTCCTCCAACCTAGCAAAGAAGAAGCCAGACTTGGCTGGACCAGGAGGCAGGATCCCTGCTAAAGATGCCTTCTCCATGCTCCGCGATGAACTCACAGACCACATCACTCATCTCAAAGTGCTGGAGGCTCAAGTGCATAGCCGTGTCCAAGCTGCTGAAAAGCTGTTCAGACAGCTTCCTGATGTTTGGTCTGATGATGAACAGGATTTGGATACCAATCCAGCTGAGGAGTCCAGTGACTCTGATGAGGGCTCCTCTGAGGAGTCTGAGTAACATGCCCTTTTTGGGCAAGATGTGCGCCAGAGGGGGAGTTAAGTTGATGTAGCCGTCGATCGGTTCCTCTGGTATGCACTACAATTGACGGAGGGAAGCCTGGTGGAAGCAAGTCTCTACTGCAGAAGGGTAACGTTTTTTTTTTTTTTTTGAACAACTTTTGTGAACTACTGTTTTTGCTGAACATCTGCACAATGGCCTGTAATAATTGAATTATGATCTTACGTGTTTTATCTTATGACTATTGCCATGTGCTTGCTTTTGATGTGAATGCTCCTAGAATTTGTGATAGGTTATCTTGTACGGAGCATTAGTATAGTTTGTCTTATGTCCGGGAATCATTGTAATTGGTGGTTGGGTCTCAATGGGAAGTATTTCTACATCTTTGTTCATGTGTCAATTGTTTGGACATCGGTTGGATCAACTCTTATACTGGCCCACATTCTGCCAAAAAGGGGGAGATTGTTGGGAACCAGTTTTGAGCAAATGTGTTCTCAACAGATGTCTGAACTACTTTGTTGAACCAACCTCGTCAACAGCAGACAAACTATGCAAAGGAAGAAGAGCTGGCGAATATACTCAGGAATATTCCACAACGGCTAGCTGATCTTATGCCCGGATCTTGCACACGAAGTATGGAAACTACAATCTTCTAATACGGGCAACTCTATTCTAAGGATTCGCGCATTTATGGAAAGAAGATCTCCTACCTTAGAATAGAGACAAGTTGATTCTCTTCAAATAGGGCGGCCAAGGAGTGGATTCGTACGCTGAAAAATTGACTTACATATTTTGAGTAATTGAGAGGATATTGTGAAGAAGAGAATCATAATCCTTCCGTGTTCGCGAGTTATCATTTCGAAGGAAGAAATTCGATCAACACTTCCTCGAGTGGATTGATCGACAGTGTTACTAAGAGCTTGATTGAAGCTGACATATTCAATCAAGGGTTTCGAGGAAAGCGTCAAACTCAAGAGCTTAATTGAGAAGATCAAGGAGAGTCGCCAACAGGTTTCGACCAAGGGCAAACTTGAAGGAGGAGCCTTCAAGGGATTGAAGCAAGGTCGGGGAGATCTTCACCAAGACAGGGGGAGTGTCTTGGTTTGACAATTCAGTCCACTTGGTGATTGGAGTTGGGCGAAACAATTCACTATTGTTGAGATCGAGGATCAAATCAAAACAATTAGTGAATCTCCTGGATTGGTATCCCCCAGATGTAGGCCTGTGCCGAACTGGGTCAACAAACCTTGAGTCCTTTATTTTCACAGTTTATTTACTTTCCGCTGCTTTATTTCATAAACTGTATAACGTGTCCACGAAAGGTGCTTGAACGAGTTTTCAGGACTACTTAATTGGTTATCCACGCAAACGGACCTAACAGATTTGCATATAAAGAACATCAAAATCCGAGTTCATATGAGAAAGTTAGAGCCATTCGAAGTTTGTTGTGCAAACTGTCGTATTGGCTTCGTCGTTGAAATTCACAGGTTATGTCGCTGAATTATATAGTCCCCGTCGCTGAATTTCATACGCTCCCGTCGCTGAATTCTATTGGACCCGTCTTTGAATTGCATAAGCTTCGTCGCTAAAAACCGCAATGAACTTCAAATGGCTCTAACTTTCTCATACGAACTCGAATTTTTATGTTCTTTATATGAAAATTTATCAACTCAATGCAAAGAATCTAAATATTTAATTAAATTTTAGAAATTCCTAATAGAAAAATAGCATATTCTCATAACAACGAGTATTAGATATTTTTAAGGCTTCAGCGACACGAATAGAACATTTCAGTGACATACTATACATACCTCAGCGACAAAGACCATACAATTCAGCAACATAGCCTATGCATTTCAGCGACTAATTGTATTCATTTCAGCGACATAGTTCTATGTAGTTGAACGACATCATTATATGAAAATCTGCTATTTTTCTATTTGAAATTTCTAAAATCATATAGGATATTTAGATTTCTTGCATTGAGTAGATAGATTTTCATATAAAGAGCGTCCAAATCCGAGTTCATTTGAAAAAGTTACAACCATTCGAAGTTTTTATTACGTAACCTTTGTTGCTAAAATAATGTCGCTAAATTGTATAGGCCATGTCGCTGAATTCCATAGGCAATGTCGCCGAATTACTCATGCTCCGTCGCTGAGGCGTAAACGCTCTGTTGCCGAAAATCGCAATAAATTTCAAATGGCTCTAACTTTCACAAATGAACTCGGATTTAGACGTTCTTTATATGGAAATTGATCTACTCGATGCAAGGAATTTAAATATAATATCAGATTTTAGAAATTCAAAACATACAAATATAGCCTCCGAATATGGTATGTAGAATTATTACTCAATTCACCAATATTAGTATTTCTTTGACAATAATACCCTTAATCAATAATAGTCATTGGATGAAAATAAACGGTCATGATCTCTTTCTGCACCATACAACCATATTTTTATCCTTATGGCAACTGTACCCTTATTTTATAAGAGAGTACCAATATAATTACTATATATACCACAAAGACAACACAAACAAACAAACAAACAAACAAAAAGGGATGAGGTTTTGTGCCTTCCAACCCTAGGTTTGATTTTCCACCCGCTATTCATCCATATTATCCCTTTGTAATTTATGTATGCTAGACGACAACGAATTAATACATCTTAGCCGCAATGGTTAGATTATTTTTTTAATATTTTTTAATAAACATTGACACTCGAGTGTGGACAAAGGAGTGCAAAAGTCCAAACTAGCCAGACAAATTATAAAAGGATAAAAGGGGAATCGAATCCCCAGCCTTATGGTTGGAAGTCATATAACTTGACCATTAAGTCAAGTCATCATCCACGTTATTTTTAAATTTTTAAGATAATATTTAAATTTACCTTTAATTTATCAATGGTAATAAGTGAAAATCAAGTAGCTTAAGCGATAAATTATCCACGACATTACTCTAATAAATTGTTTGCTTTATACTCCCTCGTATTCAAAAAATGTTAATATTCCTTATTTTCACGCAATCCAATACACATTTTTAAAGAGTAATATCTCAAATTTTATAAAATAAAAAATTATAAAACTACATGATTAGACGAATCTAACAAGATCTCACTTGACTATATATTATCTTATGTAACTGTGTTAAAAAATCGAATCAAAGTTACTCAATGAATAATGTTTACTATGCAAACGTTAACATTTTTAAAACTCGGAGGAAGTATTTATTTGAATTAATTGTTAGTAATTCATTATATTGCCTAGATGACTGCTATCTTAAAACTTATTGTGGTGGCAATGGCATGCTTTTAGTTTTTTATGGGATTGGATGCAGATAATCCCATGTATTCATTACCTTGTACGAAGTATATATAGTATTTAAATATTCATTTATTCTCGTAACTTATTCTTAATATCAATTTTGTTTATATACTTTTTGAATTTTCCAATGTATGATATAATTACATTAATTATGACACATTCGATCAGTTATCCATCCCATTAATGATAATTGGTGCAAAATGTTATACTCACTTGGTCTCATAAATAATTTCAATTTCGTCCATATACTTTTTGAATTTCTAGATCAGCCTCAATGAGACATTCAAATCTTGAGCTTATTGGTGTAATGGTGTTCATTGTTACTGTGAACTATTATTATGATTGATAGTCCGTTAAATAGTTGATTTTATTACCTTTTTTAAAAATAAATGCTAATGATAGTATTTTAAAACTTAATTATAAGTACCAAATGATAATATCTAAACTAAAAATCTAATACAATGAATTGTTTATTGTCACTACAAAAAGTTGGATTTTGCAATTGAATTCATTAAATTTCATCACAAAATACAATAATTTGGCTATTGCAACATACTTGAGTTCCTTAAAAAAAATTGTGCTCGTCGCAAAATTATATTGTGATGGAATCCGTACAAAATGTGATGGAATTTGCAACGGAACTATTCCATCACAAATTATAACAAAATTACTGATATAAAAATTATGTCCCAAATAACGATAGATGCAGCGACGTAAAAATTCCGTCGCAACTAACAATAAAATTTATGATGAAAAATTTGCAAATAATACAAATTATCTATCCATATGGTGATGGAGACTTGACCCAATAGTAAAGTCCCCGAGTCCTAACTTATAGGTTGGAATTCGATTTCTCACCCGATCCCTATTCCTCCCCTTTATTCTTTTATAGTTTGTGTGGCATGGGCTACCACCATCTATTTCCTGGACTGTTTAGGTTGTTCAACTACTTAAATATATATATATATATATATATATATTAATCCATATATCCTTCTTGCTAAGAAAAGAACTGGAACTGTGATCTTATTATATATACTCTCCATTAATAGTGGGCCAAAAACCGGGGACTTCACGTCCTATGTTGAAAGCCATGCCATCCTTAGCTTGAGCCTTGATGACAAATGGATAAATTATAACATCATGTTTGATAATGATATTTACTACTACTTAATCAAATTAAAGTATATATGTATTTATTACAATAATTAAAATTGGTTTTGAATGTTAATTATGAATTTAAAAAAATAAAAATTTTAATTTACTTAATTATTTAAATTTATTATTCATATCTCGAATTCAATACAAAACAAATTCCCTGGTAATATTTTCAAATAAGCAGTGAAATTAAGAATTAAGATTTGACGGCACCAGTCCAACACTCATTTTTTTTTCCTATACAGGCTAGGAAATGGGTGGTGGGAGCCCATGCCACACAAATTACAAAGGGGAGTAAAAGGGAGGGATAGGGGGCTGGTGGGGAATCGAACATCCAACCTTTCACTACAAGAAAAATTGGTTGCACCGACCACACACACCGACCAACGTAACACGGGTCGGATTTACCGACCGACCAGCCGACCGCAACTTGCGGTCGGTAAATTAGAGTCGTTATTGGGCCCCAATAATATTGGCAACCAATCCACCGACCACATTTATGTTGGTCGGTGGGACCGATCGCTGCACCGACCGCATCTGCGGTCCGTAAACTAGGGCTCTTTAATTCAGCCCCAATCACTGTAACAGGCGCAATTGCACCATTCACACCAGCCCCTCCTCCATTTTTACTCCCTCCGTTTTCATCCCGATACGCTGACCACCACCCACACGACCATCACCGCAGACCCAACGCCGCCCCTCCATTCGAGCGCCGACCAAGGATCGATTCGAGCACGAACCACCGCCATCTCCCTCGCGCCTCCATTCGAACACCGCCCCTCCACTCGAATGCCGCCCCTAACCTCTGCCCGCTTCCTCCGCCGCCGCAACAACACAGCACCAACCACCGCCGCCTCTCTCGCGCACCCGGCAGGACCACCGCCCTGCACAGAGGCACCCCGCCGCCGCCTGCTCAAACCACCTCCGCCACCATCCTTCCCTTTCGAGCACTCGATTGAGGTAATCGATTCTAACATTTATGCTTTTACAACCTACATTCATTTGTGTGATTTTTTTGCTCGTTGAATAATGTGTTTTCTGTAGTTGCATATCCTTATACTTTGAATTTTATTGGCACTTGTTTAAAACACTAAAATGTATAAGGACAATTAATTTGAAATGCATATGTATATAATATTTCGTGTGTTCCTTAGCAAAAGTCATTAAAAACCGAAATTATAGGTTGAGAACACTGGCAGCAGCTGTTTTTTGCATATTACGAACTGAATATTTGGATTTCATAAATTTTGGGCACATAATTACGATTCTCTCGTTGAATAGATGAATTTTCATATATGATATGTTAAATTTGGAGTTCGTATGAGAAAGGTATATCCTTTCAAAGTTTATTTGTTATAATTTGTTCGCTTTGACGTATAGGAGGTGAACTTTTGGACGTAGAATGCTTTTGTGTGGTATTGGATGTAATTTTGGAATGGAATTAATCATTTTAGGTGGTGTACTCTATGTTTTATATGGATTGGAGTTTATGTGTTGTTCTTGTTTAGTATTGGAGTATGAATTTTTGAGTATTATTCCTTTTTTGAATGTACTATTGCTTCTCGAATTATAAATTGTTTTGGGTGCTCTATTAGATGTAGTGTTGAAGTTTATGTGTTGTTGTTGTTATTTCTTAAATAATACGGAGTGGGGATTAGATATTGAATTTTTTTTATTTATTTTGGATTGAATAATTTGGTTGTTTGTACTTGCACAAGTGGGGTGTTTGTTTTGGAGTTTGAATAAATTGGATGAGCCTAAGTGTGAGTTTCTTTTTTTGTTCCTCTATTTAATTTTTTATTTCGTATTATCAGACATAGTTGGGATTTAAGTTGGAAAGCAGTACTTTACTCACCGGGCGATTTCCGTCGATCTCTTGCATAACAAGGTAATATATTTGAAGATATTAACATTAAATCTATAAGGATTAAAGTATACTATAAGTGGTTTGCAAATTAATATAGTTCTAAACGTATATGATTAAAAATATTTAAAACACTTGTGCATTTGAGCCAAATACCGTATCCAAATTCCTAAGTGGTATTAACTATAAATTAACTAACTAAACATTAGGTATTGATGCAAAGTCGTTTCCTGGTCAGTGGCCCATTTCCATACTTATAGGTGATGGATCGAAGTTGGATGTACTGCCCCCGCGGTGGGGAACTCACACCGTGGTTTAAGTTTGGAGCTGAATACTTTATAGATGTATCTCACAAAAACCCAGGAGTGGATAAAGCCCAGGGAAAATTAAGGTGTCCGTGTAAGAAATGTAGGAATAAATATTATCTTTCAGACGATGACATCAGATACTACTTATACCACGACGGATTTGTCCCCAACTACAAAAGGTGGACGTGTCACGGGGAGCCACACCAATTTAGTCGGTACTACGATACCGATGCTGGCAGTGGGTACTCCTGAAAATGATTACATTCAAATGGTATGCGAAGGAATGGGATTTGATATTCATGACACAATCCCACGCACTCCAGATGATGAATCAAGGGAACCCGAGGAACCCAATGCGCAAGAGAAATTGTTCTACAGTATGTTAGAGGCCGCATACAAAGACCTGTGGTCGGGCTGCAAGAAAATGACCCTGCTTTCAACAATTGCAAGGTTGTTAAATATCAAAGCCAAACACAACTTATCGAAAAGGTGCTTCGATACCTTATGCCAACTTATTCTTGATACACTCCCTGATGATAATGCTATGGTTAAGAACTTTTACGAGGCAAAGAAACTACTTGAGGGATTGGGGTTGCCTGTTCAGAAAATCGATTGTTGTGTTAAGAGGTGTATGTTGTTTTAGAGCGAAGACGCAGCATTAGATAGTTGTAAGTTTTGTGACGAGCCTCGGTACAGGGAAACGAATTCTAATTCATGGATTGGACGGAAGTACATGTTCTATTTCCCGCTGAAAAACAGGTTAAAAAGGTTTTATGCTTCGGAGGCAACTGTGGAGCACATGTCTTGGCATGTCGGACATACACATGGGTCTTCTGGGGAGATGTGTCATCCATGCGATTCGAAGGTATAGAAGCATTTTGACACAATTCATCCATAATTTGGTGCGGAGGGACGAAATGTCCGATTAGGCTTACGTACGGATGGTTTCCAACCGTTTGGTCAGTGGGGCTCTCAATACTCCTGTTGGCCAGTAATTTTAACACCTTACAATCTCTCTCCCAACATGGGTATTGATAATGGCCAGAAATGACCATTATTTTCAGTCCATTTCCGTGTCTAAAACGGGCATTTGATCGCATTCCGGTCTTATATTAAATAAGAAAGCAGTCGAATTGGACTGATTTATGCATAATTGTAAAAATATTGAGCTGGTATGAAAAATGCATAAATATGTAATTTTATTATATATTTATGTTAGAAAAATCCAAAAACATGAGAAAAAGAAAAGAAAAGAAAAAGGAAACAAAAAGATGGGCAAAAGAATAAACAAGCCCACAAAAAGAACAACTTCGGCCCATCTGGCCCATTCAGCTCAGTCTGGGAACATCCGGTCGAGGAACCCCGGTTGAGGACCATGGTTCCGCGACACAGCAGGGATTAGCGACCCAGCATGCAACATAAAGAGGAGACCAGTCTGGGAGCATCCAGTCGAGGAACCCTGGTCGAGGAACATTGGTTCCGCGCCATCAACACCTTGGAGGCCAAGCCACGCCCCAGTCGAGGAACTCCTGTCGCGATCCATGCTTTAGCGACACGGACATGGATAGAGACACAAGACCCAGTCGAGAAGCCTTGCCACATGCAGCCCTGTCCCGCGACACAAGGTGATTCCGCGACAAAGTTGTGATGTGTGTGATGTCTTGAGACACAGTGGGCCTCAGATCAAGCTCATGGGCCTATGGTTCCACTTCTATAAATATGAGGTGATCCCCATGAGCTCAAGGTTGGACAGAAAAAAGAAAAATCATTCTTGGAGACAAGTGTGGAGCTTAGTTTGTAGGTATTTCTTTAGGTTAGTTTAGTTTAGCTTTAATTTTTTGTATTATTTAATTATTGCATAGATTTAGCTTAGGTAGCCAGTTTTCATCTTGCTTTCAGTTTAAAACTTTGTTTTTAGGGTATTGTGATATCCAGGATGATGGGTATTAACAAACTCCATAATAAAATGAGAAAATATTCTTGAAATGTGTCCCAAAAATCATGAAATGGGTTTCACACCCCATGGATCTTTTATTATTTCCTTCTCTGTTGGTCACTTGACCTTTATTTTTATTTTATATCACTGTTGGTGATGTTTTCCTTGGACAATGTTGCATGTTATGAGTGATCAAGCCCAGATTAGGGATAGCTTTATTTTAAATATTGTCTCATTTTCCTTCATGGTTAAGGCATGTTTTAGCTAGATTTAATTTGTTTAGTTGCTTTTAGCTTAGTGTAGCTTTTAAACTTGAAATGGGTGAGATCACGCATAATGCATGCTCCTGTTCCACTTTACTTTTCTGACATGTGTCCAGAACACACCCAGGTCGCTAGCCACTTCTTGTCGCGGAACCACGTTCAGCGACAGGAGGGCAGTTTAGCGACATGCGTGTCCAAGAACATGTGTTATATAAATTTTTTAAATCCCTTGGTCGAGAAGCAATCCTGTCTCGGACCCACGGTCCGCGACACAACCCTTGATTAGCGACCAAGGACCCAAATGCTTGCAATTTCATTCTGGAAGGGCCCTGTCGCGGACCCATGGTCCGCGACACACTCCTTGTTCCGTGACCAGGAATTATGCCCTTTGTTGGATTTTCGCACCTTGTGTCGCGGAACCCCTGTCGCGGACCCATGGTCCGCGACATATGGGTCCGCGACACAATCCTTGTTCCGCGACACGACAACCCTTATTTCCAAAATTTCAATTTCTCTTATTTCCCACCTCTCTGTCGAGATCCTCCTGTCGCGGACCCACGGTCCGCGACACAATTTCTGTCTCTCAACAGGCTTGGCACCTTTTTGCCAGATTTTTATTCTCCATCTCAGCCCATTATTTAATTGAACATTTATATTAATATTATGAGGTTGAAATTCAATGATCTCAACCCATGATTAATTTGATATAAAGAATTTTGTTCAATTCTCATTAAAAGATTCTTCTACAAAAATCAAGCTCTAATGATCTAAGTATATAATCCGGACTGTAATTAATTAATTAATTATGGAATGAGTGATTATTTAGACATAAAGAGTAATTATGGATTAATCTCCATACCCTTGCATGAGAAACCAATGTCTCTCATACAAGATGACCTAAAAATATTTACTTTTATTTATTTTGTCTTTACCCGTGTTGTGTGAAACGGCTAGTAAGAGATATAACAGACTAATGTTGGCGGGTATTCCCACACGGATAAACTAGCTCGTGGTCTGTATATTAATTACTAGATATTATTTTGCATGGTCTGGATAGTGGTCGGTGGAAGCCTTGGCGGTTCGTCCATCCGGGATTATAATAGCTGCTCAGCCGACTCCTATCCGGATACAGTTTCTATTTATTTATCTTAATTTCAAACCCGAATTTCGAGCTGTAATATTATCAAACAGTGTCGATCAACATTGGTTGAATAGTATCACAGTAAGAAAACATGTAGGTTTTTCTCTCATTTCACAGATAGTAGAAACCTTGATGATAGCGATCACTGTCAGTTAAGGTTTTCTGCTGTCTAAAACCATTCCACCTTGAATAGTTGGGACCTGGATAGCAGATGTTTGCAGTCCAGACAACCCCAGTTATTTTTGCCATCTTTTTAGCCAAATAAATTCTTCTTATCTCCGGCTATTTCATCTTTGTGTTCCAACTTCTGTCTAAACCCGCCTTATATTTTGGGTTAATTTAATTTTACACTTCCTTATAAATTTATGCATGATATTATTATATAGATATTGTGGTCAATATTATTTTGGGATCCTTCCCTTGGACACAGGAGTCTTGATTTTAATCAGATGTCTCACAATAAATTTCCAACAAAAATTCATTTATAAAATCCGGATCCGAGTAAGGGATTTAGTCCTCAGTTATGACTAATTCATATCCGACTGGGGGTTGATTTTGGGAAATTAGAAGCAGAGTCAGCGATTAGGTCTCACCTAGACTGAAAGGATCTGTGTTTTAATTGAGAGTTTAGTACCTGTTTAGGGAATGATTTTCAAACATCTATTATTTTCCAAAATTGCTTTGTGTTGGAAATCTGGTATTAAATATTACACTGAGATGGGGTCCACTTGGATTCAAATATGGTGTGATAGATAATTCTAGAGGAACAATACATAGGCCTTGGTTATTTTCTTAGATAGGGTTGAGTTCCTTTCAACTGCTATCCTCTTCTGCCAAAGCCTAATTTTGAGTCCTGAGTGAGTGCATCCGGAACGAACTAATTTATTAGTTCGTTTCATTAGTTTGTATCTCATAACCACCCGGAAGGAAGTGAACACTGCGAGCGGTTCACCGAGATCCGGGAATTCTTGATCCACACCCGGTCATCCTGACTGGGGGCTTTCTTTTACTACCAGGGTCAGACTTTCAAAAACCTCCGAGTGATAGGATTTTAAATGCTTTCTTTTACCGCTTTCTTTTAACTGCTTTCTTTAGAGGTCACTCGGTTGTATTGAGAGTTGTGTAACTGCTACTAGAACTGAGAGTTAAGGGATAGTTCAGGGCTTGATTAGAATCTTCGGGTGTGACATGGGGGAATGATAGCAGTACTTGACACTTCAACTAATGATTTTTCAGGTGTTGCTTGTCCACCACAGATGGCTAACATACTCTTGCAAGGCATTGCAAGGGGAATTATAAGTTTGTGGTATCTTAGAGTTTGTTTTCTTAAGAGCATGTAAACTCTTACTGTAAGTACCTGTCTGTTAAAGGGAACATGGTATAGAGAGCATGAGAATTAGCTAACTGAAAGGATTATCCCAAGCTAAGATCTGTGTAACAAAATGGAAGTTTAATTGTGTTTCATCTGAATCTTGTCCAATCTTTATTCTTTTCTTCCTGCCCCTTCTGTCATACTTTAAATCTGCTTTCTTAGAATAATTTTAACCGCTTTCTTAGATTAATTTTATTGCTTTCTTAGATTACATTCAATTCGCTTTCTAGAATAGTTTTATCTGCTTTATCTTAATTGCTTTCATAGCTTAGTTTAAATTATGTCAAGTAGTTGATAGTCAAAACACAAACTTGAATTGAGTAACCGAGTAGAAAATCTTAGTAAACGACGTGGGCCCTGCTTCCATCGCACATCCTTTAGTGAACGATCCGGTCTTACTATAAATTACTGCAATTTTTGACACCGTGCGCTTTCGGGGGCACAGTTTCTTAACACGAGTAATAAAAATGTGACAACCTATAAATATATCCCTAATCCCAACTCCATCTTCATAATTGGTTTCATTCAATAAAATCAAAACCGGGATCACAATTTTTCAGAAAATACTCATGAAGAGAGAACTTGTCAAAAGTTTCATGGCAAGGATCTTCAAGTCATGAAATTGTCAGAGATTTCATGCCGGGGAGGTTCGTAATGCCACTTGAACTCAAAGTTTACTCTCATGAGTAATAAAAAGTGGAATATATCCTTAAACCCCTTTCCCACGACTCATAATTCTTTTCATTTAATAAATTTAACTTGGGATATTTTAGAAATACTCGTGTGACGAAATTGTCAAAAGTTTCATGTATAAAGGATGAATACATGTTCCTAACATGCATTATTCCCGGGAAGTCAAGCCCCAAACAGGGGATCGATGTCTACTTACAGCCCTTAATAGAGGAGTTATTGGAGTTGTGGGACGTTGGGATCACAACATACTACAGATTTTCAAAACAAAACCTTCAGATGAAGGCGGCTTGATGTAGACTATTGGAGACTTTTCGGCATATGCTATGTTGTCAGGTTGGAGCACATATGGAAAGACTGCATGCCCAGTATGTATGGAAGAAACATAATCTATATGGCTTAAAGAAGGTGGCAAACAGTCGTGGTTTGATTGTCACAGGAGGTTCCTTCCTTCATATCATCCTTTTCGAGTTGATAAGGCTAAATTCAAGAAGGATCGTGAGGAACACGGTTTGCCACCAAGGTATAAGAGCGACAAGGAGTGTTGGAAGTAATAGAAAAACTTGGACTACGTCGTGTCACAGAATTAGGAGGAGATATGAAGAATACATTAATTAGTAGGACGTGCAGATGGAAAAGAAAAAGAGTATTTTCTGGGATCTACCTTATTGGAAAACAAATTTGGTACGACACAATTTCGATGTCATGCACATTGAGAAGAATGTGTTTGAAAATATTTTCAACACTGTCATGGACGTTCAGGGGAAGACAAAGGACAATGCCAAGGTACGTGAGGACATTGTGACCTTGTGTAACAGGCCTGAATTGCATAGCAATACTCGTACGGGCAGATATCCTAAAGAGGTGTACATAATGGACAAGGAGAAGCGGGATGTATTCTTGAAATGGGTTGCAGGTTTAAAATTTATTGATGGTTGTGTATCCAACCTGGGCAGATGCATAGACACGAACAAATATAGAATGTTTGGCATGAAAAGTCATGACTGCCATATATTCTTACAACGTCTTCTACCAGTTGGATGGCAAGAGCTACTTCCGAAGGATGTGTGGGAACCAATAACAGAATTAAGTAACGTTTTTCGGACCTTAACTACGAAGACAATTAAAGTTGCAGATGTAGACAAGTTGGCGATAGACATTTCAGTTGTTTTGTGTAAGTTGGAGACTATCTTCCCACCTGCCTTCTTTGACTGTATGGAACATCTACCTGTCCACCTACCTTACGAAGTTGGGGTTGCTGGTCCCGTTCGGTTCAGATGGATGTACCCGTATGAAATGTAAAATTTAAATATTGTGATGTCTTTACCGTTAATATTTAACATTATATTCCATTCCTTATACATTAATTGCGTTGAATAGTCTCCTACAGATACTTGAATCGATTGAAGAGAACCTTGCGCAACAAGGCACATGTTGAAGGTAGTATTTGCAACGCATATATGGTCTGGGAGGCATCGATATACTGTTCTCATTACTTTGAGAAGCATGTTTACACCCGAGAGAGAAATGTGCCTAGGAATGATGATGGTGGCACCATTCCTTATTACGAATGCCTTCCGAGTGTATTCAAACATGCGGGACGTGCACAAGGAAAGTCGAAGAAGAGATGATTGTCCGTGCAAGAGTTGAAAGCCGTACACAAATACCTCATTTTGAATTGCAAAGAGATCGAGCCGTATATGGAGTGAGTTCATTAAATAATCAAGCAATTTTTCAATACTTAATAATGTTTGGTTATTAATCAAGACCGTGGCTTAATATAGGAAATTCACAGAGCAACTGCAAAAAGAACGTCCTCGAATAAGTGAGGCAGATATTTGGGTAGATATATTTGTCGACTTTCCCGGATGGTTTGAGTCCTATGTGATGGATAATCCACCTGAAAATCCCTGTATGCATCACGTAGCACAGGGCCCACTTCCCATTTGTACATCATATCCGATGTACTTTATAAATGGGATGAAATTTTACACAGAGTCCCATGGCAGGCATAGATCGACTTATAACAGTGGTGTTTGCATAACATCATCCGAGTATGGAGACTACTATGGCATTATCGAAGAGATTATAGTCGTAGTGTATGGTAAGCTGCCTATCAAGCAAACTGTATTCTTCAAATGTAGATGGTTTGACTCGCGTGAAGGAATTTGGACATGCACTCATACAAACTAAAAGCTTGTAGAAATTAACCCATCTAAGTCTTTGAATGTCTACGAACCTTTCATATTTGCTATTCAAGCGGAACAGGCGTGCTATGTATCATTTCCCACCACGAGACCAATTGCGATTAGGAATGAGTGGTTGGCTATATGTAGAGTCAAACCTAGACGTGTAATAACCGTGAAACCTGGGGAAGAATATGATGCCTTCCAAGTTGATGTTCCAGAACACCTTGGTCTCGAAACTACAAATATCACGTCCAGACGGGAGCGGCTAACAGACGACGACGTCCAATATGTTGATCTTCAGCAGGATGAGCATAGCAGTTCAGAATCCTCAATAGACACTGATTCTACTTCAGATAATACTGATCTGGATGATTTCTTCACAGGAGACTTCAGACTTTGATTTCCAAGCTTGAAATGTAATGAACTTCTTATATACTATACAAAATGATAGCCTTTATATTCTATTTCGAAATTTCTTGCGTATCCTAATTATTTTTAAACTTTACAGATGTCTGACCGTGGGGTTGGCTCGTCTTCGAGCACAGGGCATGGGTCAGGGTCCCAAAGAGGCTGTCCTACAGGTTTCCTGCTCGCGGCAGCATGTAGGTGGGCCCGGGAGGCATTTAGATGCCAGGTTGCAGGTATTTCAACAAAAAAAAAACAAAACACTTATAAGTCATGACATGTTACATTATTTTGAGTTCTATTTTTTTTAATGATTAATGGAATTTCGAATTGAATTAATTTTCATCTGAAAATATCAGTCAATCTTTGAACAAGCATAATCAGATCTAATTTCTAAGATCTTCCATTCTCCCAATCTCCCGGTACTGGTTTGTTGTCAGTTTTCAAAATGAATAGCAAGAACAAACATTCCAAATTCAACGCTATTACCAAAATGAAAGAGTAACAAACAGTAAGGAACTTCAACAAAAGACTCTTCATTCCCTCCTTCCACAAAGGCCACAGCGGAGGTCAGATGGCTCTCTGCCTTCGTCGCCTCATCCATCCCAAGACCCCTAAAAGGAAAAATAAATCATACAAGAGACAGGCTAATTTAGCAATATATTCACATTAAATTTATTTATTAATTTTCATTGATTTTGTGGCTCCCAAAAGAAAGCTTCCAATCTGTTCTGTGGAGGGCCAATGAGCCATGCATTTGGTTGACCTAACAGAGCCAGCAAAGTCAGGCACACCTTACCTTTAGTTGCCAGTAGGGTCTGTCTCAGTCTCTCATTCGATTTCCACTATACCATTCACAATTTCAAATTTATGGCAATTAAATTTTGCATTTGGTGGAAGCCCAGAACAGTAAACCCAGCTTTTTGGAGCTCCATGGGAATCAATTTCTTTGCATTCGGGCTTGCCAAATTGCATCTTGCCATCAAAATAAGCAATAGCATCCACCACATCATCTTTACTTAAAACAACATAATTCTCCCCGTCAATTTCGCTCTTTTCCTCAGTATTACAGGGAGCATCTCCTTGGGGACCCACATGGACACACCCACCAACTTGGATCCGCATGGTTTATGTTAACCAATTCACCTTCTTTTTCCATACCTAACAGCTCATCGCGCAGAATCTTGCAGTAAGTTTTTTTGCAAAGAGATTCCAATTCCATGAGATCTTTCAGAATTCACAAATTTGAGAAGACGTCATAAAGCTGTTGAAGGAGCGTCAAATTTCTTCTCCAGCAATTGGCCGGGGCGAGCATTTTTGGAGCAAAAGGGTTCAACATCGGGCCTCCACTTTGTTGGGTCTCCACAAGTGATGCCTTCGTTTCCTCATGGTGGTGGTGATGGAAGCACTCGACATAATAGCAAGAAATTACTCAATAGTAGGAAATGACTCCAATCAAGTGGGCAGCGAAATAAAGCATTACAGAACAAACAGAAACACATGTGAGAATCCCTTCGATCCCAAGGGAATGGCTTTTGTGGGATGGTGAAAACGGTTGTGGCAGCAGCGCCGACGGGAGCAGTGCGGGGAAGGTAAGAAGCTTCACGGTGCAGGAGCTGGGGCCGGCGACCCTGAGTGGCCAAGGTCGGGCGCAGGTGCATCCTTGTGGTGGTCATCTCGTTCGGCCAGCTGGGGAAAGACGACAAAACTGTGTGCTTTCTAGGGCAAATTTGGGCGCAAATACAGTAGTTGAGTCTGGCGGCAGTGAGCGGCGAAGAAAAGCGCGGCGTGGGTGCATGGCGGCGGGAGATGAACCCTAAAACGATCGATGGAGATGAAGCTAAATCCAGACCGAAATCAAAACCCAAGCTAAGAAGAACTGAAACTGATGTTGCGTCCGCGGTGCTGTCCCGATAAAATCGCGCAAGATAAAAAACAAATTTAATCGAGCCCACAAGGACGCTTAAGGTTTCGAACTTATTTTGAGTTCTATTAACACTCTTTCCACGAATGATGTCTTGAACATCAGTTTCTACGTCCAGCTCGGAGGAGCAACCAGTTGTTACACCTGATACCGATACTGCCGTTCCAGAGACACCACCACCACGTACTCCAGGTACAAACTATATCATATATTGTTTCCTCTCGTTCCTTAATATCAAATTACTTTATTTTCTCTTGAAAGGATCGGTGGGGTCTGCACAAGAGGCTTCTCCTGTTGTTCAGCCAGATATGCCAGGTCGCGAGAGGACGCTCCTTGTGCCCAAGGATGGGGTGTAAGTCAACTATTTTTGGAGTTATATCCTTTTTGTTTCACTATATGTCTTCATAGTTATAGCTGACTGCATTACCTTATACTTAAATATCAACTTTGAAAAAAATGTATTCTTTTGCAGGATTGAGTTGAGAACTCTGGTTAGGAAGATTACTAATATATATCTCATGCGAGCCGATATGAATGGGATCAGTTGAGGAAAAGTATCCCAATCGACGAAGGACTTCTATTGGGGAGAGTTCCAGATATGATCCACTTGTTTAATTGAGTTCTAGCTAGTTATGTATTATTATACTAAGTAATACATATCCTGAACAAACCTAAACTGCAGAAAGTTGCTCGTTGGGCACCCGAGCATGCAGCAGCGGTCCGGAAGGAGTGGGAGAAGAAGAATATTGCGTGGTATATTATAAAATATCATAGAATTGTGATTTTAAGTTATATAAATAATTTATCTGACTATTTGAAAATATAAAATACAAGGATTACAGCCTGGACATCAGGAGTAAGAAAAAACCGATGCCAACAGACGAGCTGGTTGCCTAGAATTGGGCACGTATATGGGCTTCACATGCATTTAAGGATAAACAAAAAAAGGGGCAGGTTGAACAGGCGCCGGGGACAGGAGAATACACCAGCCCTCCCCACACACACTGTAGGACCTAAGACACATCGGGCCACTGCCGAAAAATTGGTATGCTTTAACCATCTTTTTTTGTTTTAATTCTATAATTTATATTGATGGCATGTTCTCACATTGTAATTCTCTAACTTTTGCAGAAAGCTGATCAGAACAGGCATGTCCACCTACATGAGCTACACGAGCATACACACACGAGAAAACATCAAAAGAACAACTGGATAGTGCCTCGGTCACAGAAGGTTCAGGTAAGTATCGTTAGACAGAATTTCTTGGTGTTAAATATGTCACATTTAGCCTTGAATAATTTTTTTGAGTTAAATCATCCCTTCATATTTATTTTCCATATCGAAATACAGGCGGAGTTCAACGCAGTCGCCGAATCCTTAAGCCAGGATCCGACAATTGGGCCGAACTTCAATCCAGATGATGTCTTCTATAATGTTGTTGGCGGACACAACTGGCGCAAGGCCGTGTATGGCATAAGCTGAATGGCAAAGTCGTTTAGGCCCGTTGACAATGTCGATTCCACTCCCCCACCATCAAGTTCACAGTTTGTGACCCAGGAGCAATTTCAGCAGCAGTTTGAGGCATGCATGGAAAGAGTTGAGTGGTTGTCCCAGGCTCAGATGACTATGGCTAAGCAGATGGAGAGAGTGCTGGGAATTAGGAGGCTTCGATCCCCAGACAATGGGGATGTGGATGATGATCTTAGAGGTGACTGCGGTGGAGGTGATATTAGTGTTCACTGACTGTTATCTTTATTTACTTATTTGGTGTTGTTAGGGATTTATGTTGGTACTTTGTAGTATGTTGTTGCTTGGATTTGATTGGTGTTTTGGTATTAGATAGTTTGGCTCTTATAATTGTTTGGGATTTCTGTTTGTACTTGTTGTGGATTGGAGTGGTTTTTGGTCACGTCTTACTTTTTATCAATCATATTAGTTGTAATGCATGGGTGTACATTGTATGAAGTCTGATGTATGTAGTCTTCAATTTTGTGGCATGGTTTGATGTTGGAAAGGATTTTATTGTAGCAGGCTTTTTGTTACAAGTTTTTGTATTGTTTGAGCTTGTTTTGGCAGGGATGACTGTAGAAAACAACCATTCTGTTGCTGATAGCTGATTCGTACCGACCACACATGCAGTCGATGCCCCGGTCGGTAAGCGGTCCGAGCCCAAAATGGGAAAACCGGATGCTGACCGCCATCACGGTCGGTAGGTCGATCGGTAGAGAATTTCCGAACCTCCTGGGACCAGGTTGTACCGACCCCAAAGGCGGTCCGGTCCGTTTGGTCAGTCTATGTCACCGACCAAACGGCGGTCGGTTATAGGGTCGCCAACCTTGCCAACCATGCGTCGTTTGGTTACCGTTCGGCTGCCTACCGGCCAATTACCGACAGTCACAATTCGGTCGGTAAGGCGATCGGTGGGCCGGCAGAAGACCCGTCTCTTTGTGCCACCGATCGGATTTTTCGGTCGGTACAGGGAAATTTTCTTTTAGTGTTCCGTTTGAAGTTGAGGGACTAAACCACATGGGCTAAGTCCTCATTTCCTCCACCACTTATTTCTTAATTCACATAGGCTGTTTTTTTTAAAGAAAAAAAAATTGACGGTGAGCATGAAGCCCCGGGATTTGGGAATGCAATTATAGTTATTAATTACTACTAGACGCATTTATAATTGTTAAAGCAAGTGCAGAATGACTAATTTACCTCCATTCCAGCAAAGAAACGAGATAAATTTGACGGTTAAATGGTCGATCGTAATTAAGAAACTTTACAAGACAATTATGAGGAAAAAAGGACAAATAGGTCTATTTTCTTTTTCAAAATTTAAATCAATCCTTTTTCTATTTTATTACCAAAACAGTCCTCTACAAATACTAATTATGTCCAATCAGTCTCTTGTTCACTAACTATACTCTAATTGCTGACATGACAAGGGTTTCGATTTAAACTTGACACGTGTGCATAATATTAGTTCTTTTTTATTATCTTTTGTCAATTCAGTTCTAAACTTTTATTTTGTTCTATTTAGTCCTCTACTCAAATCAGTCATTTATATATTAATTAGCCTCAAAAGTTTCAAATTATTTTATATTAGGCCTAGAACCTTAAATTTTTTATTATTACTAATCCATTTTTATCAAATAAATGCTCAATATACTTCCTTAAATAAAATTAAACACTAAACCTCATACATTGGGTTTGACTGCTTTCTTATCGGGTCTTCCAAGTACCAAAATTTACGGACTTTCTCTAACCACCCGACCGCAACCGATGGTTCACTGGTTTTGGTTTCCTTCAGCAACAATCAGCACAATCTTACTTTGTTTCCTACCTTAGGACGTAGCAATGTTTGAGTAAATGATTTAACTTGAATTTTTGGAAGGTTGTGGATACAGGAAGCCTTGGTTTTATTGAAAAAAATATTAAAAAATATTATTAAAAATATTAAAAAAGCCTGAATTTTATTGTACATACTTCCTGCATCCATAACCTCCAAAAAGTAAAATTAAATCATTTACACAAAAATTAAAATTAAATCATTTACTCTAACCTTGCTACGTTCTAAGGTAGGAAACAAAGTTTTATTGTGCTGATTGTTGCTGAAGGAAACCAGAACCAATGAACCATCGGTTACAGTCGGGTGGTTAGAGAGAGTCCGTAAAATCCCGGAACTTAGAAGACCCGGTAACAAAGCGGTCAAACCCAATGTATGAGATTTGGTGTTTAATTTTATTTACGGAAGTATGTTTGGCATTTATTTGATAAATGGATTAGTAATAATAAAAAAATTAAATGTTCTGGGCTTAAAATGAAATAATTTGAAAGGGGGAGGCCAATTAATATAAAAATGACTGATTTGGGTAGATGACTAAATAGAACAAAACAAAAGTTTAGGATTGAATTGACAAAAGATAAAAGAAAAAAGATTAATATTATGCCCACGTGTCAGGTTTAAATTAAAACCCTTGCCACGTCAGCAATTAGAGTATAATTAGTGAACAAGGGACTGATTTGGACATAATTAACATATGTAGAGAACTATTTTGATAATAAAATAAAAAAAAGACTGATTTGAATTTTTGTAAAAGAAAATGGATCTATTTGTCTTTTTTTTCCACAATTATGACGTTAAAAGTTATGCATGAGATTTCACTTTATTCTAGTTTAAATTGTCCTTTTTACCCCTCTTTTTTAACAAGAGTCAAAGGTAAAGGGCGTGCAACGCAATCGCTGGGATCCCAGGAAAATTCCAGAAGCTTAAGCACAGCATATAGACGGAATCACGTCCACGTTCATTTCGTCAACCCCCAATTCCATTATTGGCTGCCATTTCTCTTTCCGATTTCTCCCTCCTTTGAAAACCACTCACATCTCCTCCCCAAGCTGCCTTGCTCTGCAATTGCCTCATCAATCAATTTCCTTTTCTAGCTGCTCATAGGAATTCGCCAATCCTATCCTTGGCCCTTGCATTTCAGTATATACACACATCAGATTTAGTAGATCGATGGAGATGAGCAGCAGTAATAGCAGCTGCAGCCCACAAAAGGCGGATAAACAAGAACCATATCATGCATTACACAAGATCCCATCGGGTGACACTCCTTATGTTAGAGCCAAGTATCTACAAGTAATTAACGCAAACTGTACTTTTTAATATGTGGGTGTATATATAGTTGATGTTTTGTTCTTCTTCTTGGATTTTCTTTTTAGATGTCTGGTTGTGATTCTTTATGTTGATCTGTTTTGTGGGAATTATTGATTCGTGAAGAAAGGAAGGGTTTTTGGTGATGAATCATTGGTGCCAGTATTGGATATTTGCTTCTGTAAGTGCATGAATTTGTAGGTTATTTTCTGGTAGTGAAAGTTAATGGACACATAAATAGATTGTCTTCCTGAGCTAATTTGATCTAACTGGTTTGTTTTCATGTGCAAATATTTGAGTTGATTTTGTCGTTCATTTCATTTCTGGTGATGTATATATTCTCATTCTTCTCTTGTTAAAGGGATCTTGAAGTTAAAAAAGTTTTACCTTAGCTTTAATTACTGTTTCTTTATGCATTAAGCTTTGTCTGCCCACCTCTACTTCCAAAATCTAAAAATTTGAAGTGTTGATTCATTATATATTAGATACTTACCAAAAAAACCCTAAATTTCAGATCATAATTATCACTTGTTTTTAGGCTTTGTTCATTGACTGAAAGTAAAGTTATCAAACATTAATTAAGCATGAGTAATGTTGATCGAGTGGCCTGAGAGGGTTGCCGTGGAGTGGTAACAGGTGGGTAGGGATCTTGTTTACTAGGTTCCAGATTCTAATCTCAATATATATGTAATAACTAATAATTAGTAAAAACTTTGCTTAACTTATTCCCATGTCTGGTTTAGTTTAGTTGATAAGTGTAGACTTTTCCTTAACTTTTAAGTCCTTGATAAAGTTGGGGACCATGTCCCAGAGGATTAATTTGTGGGCTATCTTAATCCATAATATTTATAATTATATATGACCCTTTGAAACTGTAGAGGGAACACTACCATGTGGCCATTTGCCAATATGTGTATCTTCCAATAACTTTTTGTCAAATTGCCATATGTGGTTCTGTGGGACAGCCACATATAGTTTCATTATTGTGCACACCAAATGTGGATTCACGTTGAGAATGTTTGAGTACTGTAAAGTTAATGGAAAAATGATGATGCATGGATTTGTTAACCTTTGGGTTCCTGGTGTATTATATGTTAGTCATGCATTATCTTAATGTTAACTTCTATATGGTGTTTTACGCCCTTTTAAATTGCTAAAGTTTTGTGAAGTACTGAAGTGTGTCCCCAACAGTTGATTGAGAAGGACGCGGAAGCTGCAGTAGTATTTTTCTGGAAGGCGTTGAACGCTGGGGATAGAGTCGACAGTGCACTTAAAGACATGGCGCTGGTTATGAAACAACTGAACAGAGCTGAAGAAGCCATCGAAGCTATTAAGGCTTTCAGAGACCGTTGCTCCAGACACGCCCAAGAATCACTTAATAACATCCTTCTCGATTTATACAAGGTACGAATGTAGAATATTGTCTAGAATACATCAAGCGACATTAAATTTCTCTGTAAGATGGCTCTTTTCCCTTTAATTGTCTTGGCACAACCCGTAGTCTGTGTTCAACTAGTATAGTCATATTCTTTCTTCATTTCCATTTTGGAGACCGCAATCTGATAATTATATATATTAAAAAAAAAAAAAAAAGTGTGTACCATATCCTTTATATGCATCACTTAATATTCTATGACAAAAATTTATAATTATTGCAGAAATGTGGCAAAGTAGATGAACAGATTGATTTGCTGAAACAGAAGTTAAGGATGATTAGCCAAGGGGAAGCTTTCAATGGAAAACCTACCAAAACGGCTCGTTCCCATGGAAAGAAATTTCAGGTTACAATTAAGCAAGAGCAATCCAGAATACTGGTAAGCACATAAGCTCTGAAAAACTAATGTTGCTTCTATTGCATAGTTATTGCATTTCAATAATATAAAGATAGTTTACCCAAAAAAAAAAAAAACATAATATAAAGATCATGTTATATCTGCACAAGTAGTGTGTCTTGTGTAACATTTTCACAAGAATTTTAGGAGTTACTTTCTAATTATCGCTTCTCTTTGGTTTTTATAGAATGAGGACAGAGCGTAAATGTGTTATCACACTACTGCAAGCACGAGTATGTTAAGTGCATAAATGTGTTGTTGCAAGTTATGTGATATCCATTCGTGTATAGGGAAACTTAGGTTGGGCGTATATGCAGCAAACGAATTTCATGGCTGCTGAGGCTGCTTATCAAAAAGCTCAGGAAATCGACCCTGATGCAAATAAAGCCTGCAACATGGGTCTATGCCTTATTAAACAAGGCAAATACAGCGAAGCAAGACTGGTTCTTGAAGAGGTGTTGCAAGGTAATCTTGTAGGTTCGGATGATCCCAGAACAAGGAGTCGAGCAGAGGACCTTCTGGAGGAGATACAAAGCATTCAACCTATGGCATCTGTCTATCCCTCTATTGATCTGTGTTCTGAAGATGCCTTTGTTGGTGGCCTCGACGAGTTGATGAAATACTGGAAGCCCCCCGCAAGATCAAGAAGGCTCCCAATTTTCGAAGAGATCTTTTCGTGAAGTCGATTGGGGATTTTGTGATATTTATTTGTTCTACTTTTCAGCTCATACTTGGCTTTGTTGTAATCTTGGTTGCATATGTGAAACAAGGCACATAAAATAGGGTTAGCCATGGGGGGTTGTGAGTTGTGGTTTAGCTAGAAGAAATAAAATAGCCTGCCATTGGTCTAGCAATAAGTAGCAATTCAACAATGTTGAATTCATGATGTATTGTTGAATACAAATTTCAACAATATCTCCTTGGCAAATTAAGCAGAGTCCATAGTCCATACTACTAGACCATATTGGGTCAACAGGCAAGATAGTATTGTCATTGCAATGGAGTGAACACGTTGTATTATTTTGTAATTAATAAGTTACAGTATACTGTTTAATTTTTTTTGGTAAGCTAGTACACTGTTTAATTTGGGGTGAAGTATGCAATTGGTATGGACAATTTTTTTGTAATTTTTGTCTTCGAATAGGACGGCACTTGCATGTGATTGTGAATGCAATAATTGGAGGAATTAGGGTTAATGGAATTCGAACTATCATAATAAAAGTTGAAAATGAAGTAATTAATCATTAAGCTGTGCCCTAATATTTTGTATTGTCATTTGGAGATAAATCTCTATAATATTATATATGAAAAAACTTAAAATATTGATGAAATATAATATTATATATTTGAAATTTACTCAATGCTTTTGAGTATTTAAATTTAAAGAAAATGAAAGAAAGAGAAGTGTTATTACACTAATGAACTCATGTGCAGATGATGTGGTTTCATGAGTATTGAAACTACGTGAGAACTACAAGAGCAGTTACTGACAGTTTGCGTGACAGTAAGCTACTCCCTGTGCGTCTGTTTAACCGACCCTGTAGGATCTATTTCGTCTTTATGAGTCTATATAATATACTTAGATCCTCTGTATTAAGTAATTGATCATTGAGTTGTAATTTTATAATTTTACACATTTTTACACTTTCGAGTCGGTTATTTCTTTCCAAGATTTGCTAGATTTTATTCTTTGAGAGTTTGTAAAATTTCTTGTGAGTAATTCTACATTCTGAGAGATCATTCCACCACAAGGTCTGCGCTGCAATCGATTCAACAAGTTTTTCTTGTTGAGAAAACTTTTCTTCGACAACAATTTGAAGTGGCTTTTGAAGAAAGCACTTGAAGATCCAAGGAGGAGGATTTAGGAGAACTCTTATACCGTGATACCAAGATTCTGGAAGTCTGAACAGCCGTGGAATTCAAATTGGACAGGGTCGTCCGGAGATTGAGTTGTGGGGGAGTCACGACTGCAAATCTGCAAACAGGGAAATTGTTGCTTTAGAGTTTGAATTGGTCATTTGAGTCTTTTAAGTTTAGGTGTTCTTGAGTTTAGTATAAGTCACGTGGATTGGCATCCCCCAGGCGTAGATCCGTTGGATCGAACTGGGTTATCAAATAATTGTGTTCTTTACATTCCGCAAAACACTCTGTGCACACACCACTCACTTACTCGTAGTCTAGATACCTGCTCAAAAACGGATTAAGTTCAAGATTCATTATCTAGGACCATCAATTAGTATCAAAGCGGCAGACTCTGGCACACTAGAGGCGATCTGAAGAAATCTTGAAAAATGAGCAGAGAAGGCGCATCACTTTCAAGACCTCCTTTGTTCGATGGCACTAACTATAGATATTGAAGAACACGCATGCGGATTCATCTAATGGCTCTTGGAGATGAAGTATGGGATGCTGTCGAAGCACCCTGGCAACCACCAACCCAAGCACGAACTGCACCAGAAGGTTCCACAGATCCACCTGGTAGTCGGCCAGCAACCAAGGCTGAACATACACAAGCTGAGAAAGATGCCAAGAAAGGAAACTACATTGCCCTAAATGCGATTTTCAGTGCTATGGATGAGACGCAGTTTCAACTGGTTATCAATACACTTTAGCCTATGATGCATGGAATGCGCTAGAAGTCATGTATGAAGGTTCTAAGGACGTTCAAGCTACCAAACTACAACGGGTCGAGACCATGTTCGAAAATCTGAAGATGAAGAAAGATGAGTCAATCTCAGTCTACTATGGAAGATTTAAAGGTGTTGTGAATCAAGCTTATTCATTGGGCTTGGTTTATGACAATCAGAAACTCGTACGAAAGATGTTGAGGACACTCACGAAGAAATGTGCCCCCAAAGTTGCTACATTGGAAGAATTAGATAAGTTGAACACCATTTCTTTGGATGGTCTTGTCGGAATTCTTCAAACCTATGAGATGAACCATCTTGAAGAATCATCAAAGAATATTGCTCTCAATGTGGAAGAAGATTCTGGAAATTCCTCTGAACATGAAGTATCATATATTTCCAAAAAGGTGGCAAAGATGCTCCAAGACAGACGGACTAAACAGTTCAACAAACAAAAAGGTCGCAGTTCCCATGACATTCAGACGATGGATAGACAACCTCGCAGGGATTTCAAAAGAAAGGATAGCAGCAAAGTTGATCGTTTCAGCAACAAGAAAAAGGACTATGAAAAACCGGAAAAGTTTGCCTCGCTGATTTGCTATGAATGTGGAGGCAGAGGACACGTTCGATCTTAATGTGCCACAGCCAAAAGAAAGGAAATGAGAGAAAAGAAGGCAATGAAAGCTACTCTCAGTGATTGTGACGATGAAGGAACCACGGAAGAGCACATCTCAGACACTGATGAAGTCGTTGCATTTACCTTAAGAGATGCAAGCCCTACTATAGAAGGTATTGTCAAGTCAATATATTTTTCACCTAACAATGATGTTTCTGATTCAGGTGAAAACGAAGATGAATATGATCAACTACTTGCTGACTACAATGAGCTCAAAGAGGATTTCGAGGTTGCTGTTCTGGAAAATAAGAAGTTGTTAGGACAACTGGCAGACGTCGGAATTGCTTATGACCTTGAAGTTGAGAAAAATGGGGACATACAAAAGGAGAACAACACTCTTAAAGGCAGAATCCATGACATGGAGAAAGAGCTTGATGATCTCAAATTGAAAAACAATGAACTTCAAAAGGTATCTAAAGGTAAAAACCAACTTGATATAGTTCGTTATATGGGAAAATGTGTCGGTGATCAAACAGGTTTAGGCTATAAGAAGCAAAGCACTCCAAGCAAAACCAAGTTTACTAGTGGAGGCTTTCTGACATCAATCATTGATGTACCATCTGAGGAGATAGTCGGATCATCGTCCAGACGACAGAATGACTGTCTGTACTGCAATTTACCTGGATACACTGTTGAAACATGCATGCGCATCCTAGGAGACTCATGAATGAGAAGCAACGGAACGTTTCACGAATCTGAACGATCATGGCAAGGAATTCGAGAACCAGTCGTTCGACAGATATTATGACAACAATGGAATTACACATGAGTATTCAGCTCTTAAGACACCGCAGCAAAACGGTGTTTCCGAAAGAAAGAACCGAACTTACAGGAGATGGCAAGATCGATGCTTCACACCAGTTCCATGAGAAAAAGTTTTTGGGCAGAAGCTATTAATACTGCATATCACATCATCAACAGAGTGTTGTTGCGACCACACTCCAACTGCACTCCTTACCAGCTTTGGAACGGTAAAACTCCCACGGTAAAATATTTCCATATTTTTTATTGCAACTGCTATGTTTTGAAAGATAGAAATCAATTGCATAAATTAGATTATAAATCAGCGGATGGATATGTAAATCAAGGGAAAGAGAGGCCCAACTGTAGCCAGCTTAAAGAAAAACAGGCGTTGCAGTTCTCACGCTATAAATGAAAATGAAGGGTGAGATTGAGGTGCTGCAGTTCTCACGCTACAAATGAAAATGAAGCGTTAGATTGAGGTGCAAAGATATAGCGTGGCTGTTGTGGGAAAGCATGGAGTGTGAGCATCGCGGACTCACTATATTTGTTGAGTAGTAGAATTTCAAATGAAGCGTGAGACAGATGAAGATGTAGCGTGGGACAAGAGTTGGGACACATCGGGGTTTTGTTCTTTGCCAACGTTGCCGCGTTTCGGGGTTGATTTTGCAGCTCTGTTGGAGAATTTTGGGGCTTGGCCAGAGAACAGTGACGGCGGAGTTGCGGTGGCATCAGCGGCAGTCCTTTGAAGACACGGAGGCATATGTCAGCCTGCCGTGGTGTGGTGTGTCCGACATTGTTGCCTAAAATGGACTATGAAAAGGGCTGGAGACAATGACAAGAGGTGACTTGAGTGTTGATGAAGGCAAGCTGGAGGTGGTTGAAACTTTGAAGACGACGCCGAAATGTACCTAACGATCACCGCTCATGTTTGTTGTCGGGGCCTCGGGGGAGATATTGTTTATGAAATTGAAGTGGTCCCCTGAGTCTACAAATTCTCAATGGAAAAAGGTTAAATACGCCCTTCTTTTTTTTAAAAAATTCAGATTAATCCTTTTTTTATTTTTTTTTTTAGGATAATGAAAGATTTTTATTCATCGAAGCAACAACATCTACAGACATCATTCGTGAGTTTAACAGCTCTTACATACTTCATCTCAATCTGCTACTATACCTACTCCACAGCACCAGACTACCTTGCCACTCACTCGGCCAACTCGAAACTGCTACATCTTCACATTACAACAGAACCAATATATTAAAGTCAGCAATGAGCTTTACACTTCAGTTTGTGGAATCTGTAACCATCTCATTAACCATTCCTAAAAGCACAGCATCTCAGGAGCATCCGCCGCATTGGTATGTTGCATTAGATGACAGCCCCAAAAACTTGTTTCATGATCACATCGCACCTGCATACTACTCAAAACCAGTGCTTCACAAAAGCAAGGGACTGCAGGAAGGGTAAAACGGCCAAAAGGAGAAGGAAGGATAGGGTGAAAAAACAGGCACAAGGAGTTATGGACCAAACGTGTAAAGACAATCGGGGTACGAAATGCATAACCATTGCTCTTGCAGTCATTCTACCAAATAAGACAATTGACACCAGTCCCATCTTCATAGCTACTCCAACACCCTGAGCTCACTAGATATAGTCTACCCCTTCGCGAGTCAACAGGACCTCCCCTTTTTCCATTTCTTTTGCCAATACATGATTTTTTTTTTAAATTTTTTCTTTTCTTTTTTTTTCTTTTTTTTTCCCTATTTTTTTTTTAATTTAATATAAACAACCTTCCAGGGGCAGCCCATCAGTATAAGCATAAAAAAGAATCAATAGCTTTCTTCACAATTCTACCAAAAATTCCATCAAATGACCGCCTACTCACTTACAATAGGAACGCCCCCCACATTTGAAACAAGTAAACCTAGACAACCCCATCAACCAGTAAAACATCATCCCTATGGATACACAGAGGTTCATGAGCAATACCTGGAAATCCCCAGGACCAAAGATGAAAGTATAGCCATCGAGGAGAAATTTTGCGGTAAAAAAGAGCTAGGAGAGGGTTGGATCGAGATCGGATATTACTTGTAGGTGCAAAGCATGGCTTATTGGGGTAAGAGAAATAGAGGACTCAGTATAAGCAGGTAGAGAAACAACGTGCCCTTTGCTTTCCAAAACACAGGAGATGAGTAAATGCATGCTTAATATGACTAATTAAAACAAGTTCAAGAGTGTCGAGATGAACATCACAACTGCGTACTTGAAAAACTTAATGCTTGGAACTCACCGGGAAATGACGGATGGCTCAACCTTTCACGGCAATAAAGCAGCAGGCCCATAGTAATCTATCATTTACCATTGTGGAACACCAACCAGAGCAGCAGCATTCATATTGTCAACCGATCGCATTTCTCAAGGCAGGTAGAGTATTATACACCACGTCCTAATACTTTATAAGAGAACCGCAGCGTCCTTCATCCAGAACCAACCAAGATGCCTTCAGTAAAGTTTTGTCTCCCTTTCCATGAATCCAGTCCAGCAATCATAAAGAAGCAGAACCCCCAAGATATCTACCATCTTCTATAATGTCTTGCGCCCATGACACTATTAATCCAGTAGACTTCAACTTTCTTTTGTTATCCCGGGCAAAGCTATTCGCACCGACCAACAGCAGCTAACAAGGAACAGCAACCTCTAAATCAACCAAGTGATCGGCAGCAGCACCATTCAAACGACAAGAAACACCAATTACACGGAGCCCCTACAGCCGCAACAACCTGAAAAAAAAAAGAAAAAAGCAACAACATTCGTCAAATATCAAAGTAGCAGCCACATCAGGGACTCCATATCAGCATCAAAAACACCACCAGTCAGGCTAATCTCAGATTACCACCAGGCTTCAATCTTCCCCTCACCCTTAGTGCCACATCTTGCCCAATAATCCGCAATATCATTTCGTTCCCTCAATATGTGTTGCACCCGAACCTCTCCTCCCCATTTCAATAATGATATTACCGGCCCCATCAATTTAATCAATCTCCATGGGATGTTTTCTGGGCGTTTCAGCCAACTCACGACGTTGGACGAATCACATTCAAAAATTATTTTGGGGAGCGGGAAACCTTGATCTTTAATCAAGGCATTACATACCCGGCTAATGGCCGTCACCTCCGCCTCAGTGGAGTCCGCATGTCCAATACTATCCGACAGTAAAAAGATGATAGTCCCTGTGTCGTCTCTGATGACGCCCCCTACCCCTGCTGGTCCGGGATTCCCAAAAGAAGACCCATCGGTATTCACCTTCCACCATCCTATGCTTGGGCATTCCCAGACCAATCTTCCTCTCGGTCTGCTGCATCTCCTTACGCTTTCTGCAAACAGTGCTTTTGGAAAGGAAGCTTCTTGACTCGCCATAGTGATATCACTTCCTTTCTGCTCAGCTTGCCACCAACAACACACTCTCCACTGAATTTCTTCCGTGGCCAGGTTGCTATCGAACTCTTTGCCATTAAAGATAACTTCATTCCTCAGTTTCCACAGTGTCCACAGTGTAGCCAAACCTGTAAGATACCAAGCATTCCTAGCACCTGCCCCTATGTTATTACCAAACCACCACATCACCAAACCCCTCACATCCCCTGGGATCGACCAATCTATTCCAAAACCTGCTGCCACCTTATACCAAACCCTCACCACAGGCCCACATCTGCAAAATAAATGATTATCAGACTCGGTCACACCCTCACAAAGCGGACAAGAGTCATTTTGCCCTTGCAAACACCCTCTCTTAGCTAATATTTCTCGGGTCGGGAGAGCACCATGAACCACCTTCCATGCCATTAATTTGGCTCTCATGGGGCATCTAATTTTCCATAACATCCGCCACAAGCCTCTCCCATCATCCGACTCCGCATCTTCAGCCCCATTCCAACATGATCTAGCTGTGAACCTTCCACTACTTTCCTTTTCCCAAATCAAACGGTCTTCCGAAAATCGACACATCTGTTGGTTGTGAAGTCTGCCCATCAACATATTCCACCCTTCCACTTCCCATCCAAACAAAGCTCTCCTCAGTCTAATGTCCCATTCCCAATCCATACCATCCCATCTGCCATAATCTGCGATCTTCCCATTTTTATTCATAGCCAGAGCATACACGCGAGGAAACATCGTCTTCAGTGTTACCCCTCCTTCCGTCCATCTATCATGCCAAAAATTAATCATTAGACCGTTGCCCGCCTGCACTCTGAAGCTTTCATTCAGCCCCTCAATACGACAACTCTCCCACGCACTGCAAATCCTCCCCCACACCGATCTATCAATCTTGGCTTCCGGCAACAAAATGCCTGACCGTCCATAATATTTTGCTTCAATAACCTCCTTCCACAATGCCTTTTCCGTCCCAAACCGCCATCTCCATTTTAAAAGCAAAGCCAAATTTTGTTTCAGCGTACAACCTATTTGAAGTCCTCCCTTGTCTCTGTGTGAAATCATAGTATCCCAGTTTACCAGATGGATCTTACGTTTACCTTCCCATTCATTCCAGAAAAACCTTCTCTTGAACTGCTCCAATTTCTCTGCTACTCCTTTAGGAATTTTGAAAACTGATAGGAAATATGTTGGTAGACAACTTAGAACGGATTTTACCAAGCATAAACGTCCCGCTTGAGATAGAAGACGCCCTTTCCAACCCGCCAATCTTTTTTCCACCTTATCCAATACCGGTTTCCAGACCGCCATCCCATTCACTCTACCTCCAATCGGTATACCCAGATATTTCATTGGCCACGACCCGACACTACATCCAATAACAGCCGCTGCTTCTCTCACCGAGTCCGAAGAGCAGTTGATACCATAGATGCTACTCTTCCCATAGTTGATTCTCAATCCCGTTGCCAAAGTTAGGCATCTTAGAATTCTTTTTATTGTCAGTACCTGATTGAGCTCCCCTTCACAAAATATAACCGTGTCATCTGCATACTGGAGGTGTGAAATCATCGGCCCACCACCTCCTCCATTCAGCCCCTTGAGGAGTCCCAACTCCACTGCCTTTACCATCAACCTATTCAAAACTTCTGCAACCAAAACAAACAGATATGGCGAAAGCGGATCTCCTTGTCGTAATCCTTTGAACATCTTGAAAAATTTTGTAGGTGAGCCATTTATCAAAACCGCTACCTCCGCTAATGATATACACTCCTTGATCCAATTTATCCACTTATTGTCAAAGTTCATAGCCCCTAGAATCCCTAGCAAGCTGTCCCACGATACATTGTCATATGCTTTTGCAAAATCCAATTTTATGACATATCCCGATCGCCCAGCAACATGTGTCGAGTGAAAGATCTCCGATGCAATCAGAACACCGTCCAATATTTGCCTGCCTCTCACGAATGCCATCTGAGCTTTTCCTATCAAACCATCCAGGACCTCCTGTAGCCTCTTGGCTAGTACTTTTGCCACGATTTTATATACACTTCCAATTAAAGATATTGGTCAAAATTCTCCAAACTCCACTGGGCTCTCTACCTTTGGGATTAACGTAATAAATGACTTTCCGACCTCTTTAGGGAGTTTTCGGCCCTGAGCCAGCATATTAAAAACTTCCATAATATCGTCCTTTACAATTTCCCAGTACCTCTTGAAGAAACTCAAATTGTAACCATCCGGCCCCGGCGCCTTATTTCCATCACAGTTCCAGATTGCCCCTCGGATCTCCTCCACAGTGAAATCCCTCACCAACCAGCTCCGGCTCTCCTGACTAACTGTAGCAAGGCCAATGTTGTTAATATTGAATATCAACTCCTTTGGTTTGGTAAACATTGCCTGAAAAAAGAGAAAGGCAGCTTCCTTAATATCTTTCGGATCCTCTACTACCTCCCCTCCCACTTTGATGGATCCGATGTGATTTCTTCTTCTATTTATGGACGTTATGGCATGGAAGAACCTTGTGTTTTGATCCCTCTCCTTCAACCATTTAATTCTCGACTTTTGACACCACCTTTGTTCTTCCGCAATAAGCAATTTTTTTAACTCCATCTTCTTACTCATCCAATCCTTCCAACCCTCACTGTCCATGCTTCCCATTTGGTACCTCGACTCCACAGCCTCAATATCACTCAATAGGCCCTGTATCCGATTTTCTAGAACCTCTGCCCCGTAGCCATCCCAGTTCCTAATACTATTTTTCAACCTTTTCAATCTACACACCAACCTGCATCCCCTGCCCTCCTGTCTCTCACCCCACACTTCCCGCACCATATCACAAAACTTCACATCCTCCATCCAGTAGTTATAAAAACGAAACGTTTTTGAGCCCCAAGACCTCCCCCCCACCTCCAAACACACGGGGAAGTGGTCAGACAAAACCGTGTCACATCGTTTCTGTACAACCTGCCCCCTAAGGCACAACCACCCCGGCGACAACAAAAATCTATCCAATCTACTACATGCCTTCCCACCCCTCCCGAACCAAGTGAAATTACCAGACTCCATTGGTAGGTTTACCAAACCCAAATTGTCTATAAAATCCCGAAACTCCCGAGTTGAGCCTACATCCTCACTGGCCCCCACCCGCTCAGACTCACTCTCCACTGCGTTGAAATCCCCTAGTAAGCACCATAATTCCCCATTATCAGAAGAAAACTTTTGAGCCAGGTAGTTCCAAAAATCCGCCCTTTCTCGACGATCGTTAGGCGCATGAATGTTAATAATGTTGGCCACTCCCTCCAAACCACACACCATACCCTTCATCCAAACGAAGTTGTGTTCCTTCTCAACAACTTGTAGGTTACAGCTATTCATATCCCAAACGACCAGCATCCCACCTGCACTACCCAACGCAGGTTGGAAGGCAAAATCACTACCTCTATTACCCCATAATCTAGCAACCAGCCCTCCTCTAATAACTTCCATCTTCGTCTCTTGAAAGCAAGCAATTATTGGCTTCAACTTTTTACAGAGTCGCAGCACTGCCCTCCGTCTCAACCCCCCATTTAACCCTCTCAAATTACACGTGATTATCCGCATTATAAACGAATGCTCAACCAAAACTACCCCCTCTCTTTTATTGTTCCCTCTGCAACTCTTCCCACACTCTCGCAGCAACCTCAGCACAACCCACCCCGGAGCTCAGTCCAAGTCTTCCCGCAACCTCCAATGTAGCATCCACCTCCGACCAATCCAGTAGCTTCATCCCTTTTTTCGTCCTTACAGTTGAGAATTGGAGTCTTGCAAATCCATCCCCCTTTGCCCCCATATCGACCTGACCTTGCTTCTTATGCCTGGGAGGAATCCCTCCTCCCTTTACGCCCCTCCCCCGTCTTCTACGCTGCCGGCCTACCATCCCAGCCACCACCTTATTTAGTGCCTCCCTCACCGCCCTTAATTCATGAAAATCCATCAGGTTAATACCCCTGCCCTAAACCCTAAACCCTAAACCCTAAATCCTTTTTTTATTTTATTACCAAAACAGTCCGCTAAAATTGCTAATTATGTCCAAATCAGTCATTTGTTCACTAATTATGCTCTAATTGTTGACGTGACAATAGTTTAAATTTAAACCTGACACGTGGCATAATATTAGTCCTGTTTTTTTTATCTTTTGTCAATTCAGTCTTAAATTTTTGTTTTGTTCCATTTAGTTCTCTACCAAAATCAATCATTTTTATATTAACTAGTATCACCCGCCCAATGGGCGGTGATGTGGAATGCTAACAAATAAAATAAGCCAACTTTATTTGTAATACTGATTAAATGATAGCATGGTCAACGTTAGAAAGGACAACATAGTATAATCATTATCTAATTACAAACCTTTCTAGCTTTTGATAGATGATTGATCAAAATCTACTGGGAATCATGGATTACACCCTTCAGCTCCCCAACAACGTCCAACACCACACTCATGTTATCTTTGCCGATTTATTTTACACACAAATCCTCTCATTAGTGATTCTGCAGCTCCAAGCATGATGAACAATGGCTGTCCAATGGCGTTGCCGGCCAGAAAATACTATTTATATACAATAAAGATGATTTAATATCATTTTTCGTATGCTTAATTGAAAGGAAATTTTTTTATTATACTGAACAAAGAAAAGCTATATTTATATAATGAGTTTTAAAGCCCAAATAAATCAATATTCAATACATTAACACGGTGGCCGACAGACATTGGGGCGGGGGGGTTGTCGCCCCCGAGTTCGAAACTTGCCATTAATTTTTTATATAGCTATGTGTATTTTTGCTATAGTATAAACCATTTTTCTGTAATTCCGCTCCCCGAACTCATACTTTTGTCATGAATTTTTATATAATTGTGTAAATATTAGCTATAGAAATGCATTTTTCTATAATTTACACAATAGGAAAGACGAAGGGGAAAAATAAGGTACATCTTTTGTTGGTGGATTTTTAGTATAGGCTCGTATATTCTTTAATTTTAATAAATAAAATAATAAATTTGGCCCACTATTTAAGTTGTAACTAAACTATGGGAACTTGTTTTTTTACCCTAGCGGAAGCGGCTTTCCATTCGGTAAACCAATTTATGGTATTAGTATTGGTCCTAACTACTATTGTTGAAACATCTTTTTTTTCTACGTTGAAGTATGTGGCTATCTGTTTGTAGCATTGGTCCTACTTGTTTGCGACTGTTACGATTGAAATATTGTTGAAAGATCTTTTTTATATTCAAGTTTATTAAGAGTAATTTGCGTAACACAATAGGAGATGATTTTATTAGTGAATGCTTAGTAGTATGTTACATTGAAAAAAAAAATTGTAAAAAATTAAAATGAAAAGTTTTACAATATTTTTAAAATATGACAACTCTTAGATTATAGTCGCACTGCACCTAATGTAAAAATAAAATATAATGTATGACTGTATATATAATGGATTTTCTATTCTTTTATTATTTTATATTTTGTGAGAAAAAAATATAGTCATATTATAGCCCGCCCCCGGTCCTCAGACTCTGCGTCCGCCACTGATTAAACATAATTAAAACTAACTTAATCTAACCTTTCAAATTATTTCATTTCAGGCCCAGAACCATAGGTTGGGGACTTACCCTAGTGGTCAAGTCCCCCGTCTCCCAACCATAGGTTGGGGGTTTGATCCCCACCCGGCCCCCTATCCCTCTCCTTTATCCCCCTTTGTAATTTGTGTGGTTTGGGCTCCCACACACCTTTGCCGACACATGAGTGTCACCGTTTACCAAAATATTCAATACATTAAGCATAAAAATTAAAACTAATTTAATCTAGCCTTTCAAATTATTTCATTTCAGGCTCAGAACCTTAATTTTTTTATTATTACTAATCCATTTATCAAATAAATGCTCAACATACTTCCGTAAATAAAAGTAAACACCAAACCTCATACATTGGGTTTGACTACCTTGTTACTGGGTCTTCCAAGTTCCGGGATTTTACGGACTTCCTCCAACCACCCAACCGCAATTGATGGTTAATTGGATCTGGTTTCCTTCAACAACAATCAGCACAATCCTACTTTAGGACATAGCACTGTTTGAGTAAATGATTTATCTTGAATTTTTGAAGGTTATGGATGCAGGAAGCCTTGATTTTATTGAAAAAATATAATTCAAATATTATTATATTAAAAAATAGCCTGAATTTTATTGTTCATACTTACTGCATCTATAAGCTTCCAAAATGTAAAATAAATCATTTACTCAAAAATTAAAACTAAATCATTTATTCAAACCTTGCTACTTCCTAAGGTAGGAAAAAAAAAAGTAGGATTGACTGATTGTTGCAGAAGGAAACTAGAACCAATGAACCATCGGTTACGGTTGGGTGGTTAGAGCGAGTCCGTAAAATTCCGAAACTTGGAAGACTCGATAACAAGGCAGTCAAACCCAATGTATGAGGTTTGGTGTTTAATTTTATTTAAGGGAGTATGTTGGACATTTACCTGATAAATGCGTTAATAATAATAAAAATTTAAGATTCTAGGCCTCAAATGAAATAATTTGAAAAGTTGGAGGCCAATTAATATAAAAATGATTGATTTGGGTAGAGGACTAAATGGAAAAAACAAAAGTTTAGGACTGAATTGACAAAAGATAAAACATTAAGGACTAATATTATGCCCACGTGTCAGGTTTAAATTTAAACCCTTGCCACGTCAGCAATTAGGGCATAATTAGTGAACAATGGACTGATTTGAACATAATTAACATTTGTAGCGGACTGATTTGAATTTTTAGAAAAGAAAATAGACATATTTAACCTTTTTTCCAGTTCTCAATTTGAAGAAGTGAATCCCGGAAGCAATGTCTTCAATTATTCTTTTGGACAAGGAATTTGGATGGGCCTTCATTTCTTTAAATGATCGACCGGTCTCACATGCATTTGGGCTTGGGTCATAATTTAATTAATCCAAACCCAAATAAATTCATGTTCGGATTATCTGTCGGGTTGACCTGAGCTACCATGTCATTTGCATTGCAAACAATTCAGGACATATTAGGGCTCCAAAACTGGTATCCTTTATAACATATAAAGTAGTAAGAATTCTACACACACGGTTTCCCGCTCATTTTTTCACCCCTAACACACCAATATTTTATTATTTTCTCTCACACCTACAAAACATCCCTAGAAATAATTTTTTTTTAAAAAAAAAAAGGATGACAAGAAAATTAGCTCTTACCATCAAATTAGATTGTTCCCAATATTTAATTTTCTGCATTTTTAATTCGTCTGAACAATCCACTATCCTAAATCTTTTTACCTACTCTATAACTATGAGTCTATTTTATTTAATACTATCATTTTATATATACTAGCAAATAACCCTTCGAGACTCGACAGGCATAATTATATATTTATATATAATATATATCCTTATTACTTCCTCCGTTTTTGAATAAATGTAACATTTGCATAGTTGTTACTATTCATTGAGTAACTTTGTTTCAATTTTTAACACAGTTGTATAAAATAGAACATAGTCAAGTGTGATCTTGTTAGATTCGTCTATTCGCATAGTTTTAGAATATCAAGTTTTTATAATTTTTACTTTTACACAATTTGAGATATTAAGCGTTAAAAATGTGTATTGGATTACGTGAAATGAAGGAATGTTGCAACTTTTAAAATACGGAGGGAGTATATAATAATAATTAATGTATTTTGAGTAATATAAAAATGTGTAATAATTTTATATATGTTCGAAAGTGAGTGTATATGATAATATAATTTAATTATTTTTAAAACTAACAGAAAAATCGTATTATATTGCATTCTTTAGCTTCTATGGTTTGTCCAGTACAAACATAACAGATCAATAAAAATAAATATTAAGATTTTTATATAATTTAAAATAAATAAAATTTAAATATAAATATTAAGTATAATATGAAATTTTCATTTACAATTTGCTGAAAATTTTATTATAAACAACAATTCTTGAGTATTAAGTATAAATCATATTTTGAGTAATGAAAAATGTATAATGATTTTATATCTATTTGAAAGATGATATATATGATAATATAATTTAATTATTTGTAAAACTAACTAAGAAATCATATTATACCGTCCTCTTTAGCTTATGTGGCTTAACAGATCAATAAAAATAATTATTAATATAATATTTTATTTAATTTGAAATTTATATTAAAATAAAATAAAATTTAAATATAAATATTAAGTATAATATGATGAACTTCCTCACAATTTGCTGAAAATTTCATTCCTGAAAATATCATTGATAGGGGTTAATATAGTACTATCTTTTAAAATATCTGAATTTGAAGTGATGCAGTTTATGTTTGTATATGTACTCTTAAAAGTTGTCGCCGTAGGATCACCCGTAGAGTTTATAAGAATATCATCCGTAAATGTCACATCTAATTGTAGATCATCAAAATCAATATCGGCCTTACCATCACCTACATTAAGTATCCATTTTATAAATTTTCTGTTATATATAAATTTTATAGTAAACAACATTTCTTGTGGTATCTTGAGTTAATCATTCTTAATTGCATATTAATATTTTGAGTCGCATCTTGCTAGTGGCGCAAAATATTGCAACATAACTGTTCATGGCAAAAACTTATTTTGGAAGATAAAGTCCAATATTCTTTAAAGATTAACAATGACTTTTGTTTATAATCATAGCAAAACAAACTACAAGTTGAAATTTTCTCAACTTAAATCGAATCATGAATTTGGTTAAATCAGATAGGCTCAGTTCATAATCATTATACCAATCAAGAATTTTTTACTTTCATAGTTTCTAGAAAATTAGTTTAACCTCAATAATATGATTTTGCATCTTGGTGACTATCAACCTACTTACATAGTTACATTGCATACTTTATTTGATTGATCTATATTCCTAATATGCATGACTATGCAACCCTAAATCAACTCTATTTCATAATTCGATAATCCAGAACAATTTGATCGTGTTTCGATATTATAGTGAAAATAATTCATTGACATTATCTATGCTTTCATCCTCTTGATAAATATTATTAGAACTGATATATATATATGTATATATATACATTTTCATTTGTAGACATACGTTCCATGATTTAATAATTGATCGTATCAACAATCTCATTGGTAGAAATTAGTATAACAATATCTTTAATAATATATGGATTTGAAGCGCTGCATTTCATATGTGTATAAATACTGTCAACAATTGCCGCTATATGATCTCCCGTAGAATTCATAAAATTATAACCTGGAAATGTCATCTAATTGTACATCTCAAAGATCAATATCAGATTTACAAATTACCATCACCTACATGAAGAATTCATTGTGCAAATTTAAGTCATATATAATTTTCATTGTAAATAACATTTCTTGTAGTATCTTGGGTTAATTCATCTTAATTACATATTAATACTTCGAGTCCTCTCTTTCCAGTACACGAGATATTGCAGCATATCACTAACATAGGTAAAAATGATTTTTGAAGATAGAGTCCAACCTTCTTTAAAAAATTACATTAACTATTTTTAATAGTCATAGTAAAACAAAATACAAGTGTGACTTTTTTCCTCTGAAATCGAATGAGGAATTTGGTTAATTCAAACGGGTTCATAATCATTCTACCAGAATTTTCATTCCAAATAATGGGCTTTCTTTTAATGAGAACAGCGGTTAAATAATTTTCTGGGATAAGTTTTTTGCAGGTAGAACCAAATTGAAAATGTGCAATCCTACCTCTTGGAAGGAGTAGGGTGCTATTCCACTGGATACTACATGCACACAATATCATTTCTTCCACGAATGGCTAAACATATTATTTTCGAGATAAATTATTGATAAATGTCTTGTCAGCTCCACCACGTAAAGAAAAAAAAATCAACTCTCATCACTATCAACTATATACATTATTTTATTATAAATATTCTCTCCTCATTAATCAACAAAGGTGCTATGATCCACCTTCATTTCTTACTTATTATAATATGTCTCTTATAGTATCAATAGACTATCTGTTTCAAACGTTAAAACTTCATTCAGTACCGGTATTCTAGAGGAAATTTTCAAACTTATAAAATTTGCAGCAATTATGTAACGCCCCGAAAATTTTAAAACCATTTTCGTGACGTCACCGCCGTATTAACTGTTCTAAACTGTCGATCACTCAGCTTAGACAACTAATACGAAGCGAGATAGCAGCTCAGTACAAAAACAAAATAAAGTATTCCCGGGAATCAACATAGCATATCCGGGCGACAAGCCCTGTAACAATCTAATAACATGCTCATAAGCCTCAATTAATAGACTTTAACCAATAATCAATTCGAAGGATTCACCAATCACAACTTTAAATAGGAAATATTCTCACACAAAAGTCAGGCCAAAGCATATAACCATATATTCGAGTAAGATAAACACATAGAAATGCAGTCTATCTAGTCCGCTCAACCCGTAATCCCATCATCATGTTCTGCGCCATCCGTAAGTGGATCTATAAAATAGACAACAACAAGGTGTCAGTACAACGTACTGGCAAGGTAATAGCAGTAATAAGTAGATTAGACAGTTCAAGAATTAAATGACATAATTATAAATACATATATATTAATAACATAAATTAAATACAGTATTTAAACATCACACCGTCCCATAACGGTGCTTCAACCATAAAATGCATTACAATCATTATACATGATGAATGAACCTATGTGTCTATCTATCCTAAATGCAGCAATTAATCATGTCTAACGCGTTTCCTAATAACCATGGTCGACAGTCATCATTGGCGAGAGGACACCACCCTCTCCCATCACAATGAACTGCCCGTCAACATCGCCCCCGCCGCGGACGAACAGCCTACGCAGGGCCAATAACATAGGTGAAGGAGCCGGATAGTCGTCACTGACCAGAGCAGCGTCTAGCGGGTCATGGCAAAGGGTTCACTCCCCATATGCCAAACATGCCGTAGCATAACACAAGTATCGCCGAGGTATACCACCTCACACATAAAGGCACAACACCAATAAGAACATAACATAAATAATCAGAGAAACCACCTAGCCGTCTAGGTTCTCTATCATAAATTCAAACATTCGATATACACTTCTATATCCATTATAAACATTACCAGCTCTAACATAACGAGTAATAGATTCCTAGGGAGCCAGTCTAGTCATAGACATCCCTACATCTAAGCATAACCTATTTAGGAACACCTACTAAACGTCTAGGTTAACATGTCAAACGAATCAATCACTAGTTAGTCATCTCGTTCTAACTCCCTAATCTACAGATTACTAATTAAACCTTGCCTTTATAATTCTTCAAGTTTTCCGTTTTGAACATCTTCAATCTCCAATGGCTTCACGGTTGTTCCCTATACAAAAATATAATCATAAGAATATAAATCTTACAATAATACCAACACACTAGTCCATTCCTTTCTCAAAAACCAACATTTATCCCCAATCACCTTCTCCAACATTCACCTTCAACCCATTTCTTCATTCTCACCAAGAATCAACCATCCAACACTACACCAATTAATCCACCAACAACTCCCAATATCAAAGCAACAAAACCAAATATTCGTATGCAATTAAACTAATATCGTCCTACTTCCAACTCCATTTTAACCCTCCTTAATATATCAACTTCAAATTCATATCTCAATCACTTGATTATAAGCAAGTAACATACCTTTAAAAAGTAAATCAATTTCCAAATAGACATAGTACACTTCATAAACCATTTAGGCAAGCAAATTCAATAACCAAATTATTAGTTCAAGAATCCCCAATATTCAACAATCAAAATTTAGCTATTCCAAGGATACCAATTAAAAATCCTTTCCAAACACTTTAATAAAGCACTCCAAGAATACAAAAGAATTTAACCACATGTTAACATGATCAATTAAATTCATTTATTCTTTATCTAGCATACCAAGACTTGTATAGTAATCAAGTAACACAAGAATAGCATAATAACATTTAAACAAGGAATTCATTACAAAACTTTAAAATCCATTAAAACATATAAATTCAAGATTACTCAACAATACCTTACATATAAAATCCAATTTGAAGCTAACAAAACCAAGACTTGAATTCCCTTTCAATACTTAAAAGATGAAGTTCTTCTCAATGGTCCAATTGCACTAGAATTCAAGAATGCCCATAAAAATTATTATCAACATTTGACTCCTTGAATCATTAACAAGCTATTAAATACACACTATGAGCAATTAGGATTATTCAAACAATTAACCAAACAAGACATGAAATCCAAATAGCACAATCAAAATACCAAATCACCCAACACCACCATGCAACCACTGCCACCTCACCACCGTCGCCGCCACGCCGGCGCGGCGCCGGCGCACCGCCGGCAGCAGCACAGCAGCGCTGTGCGCTGCTCCTCCAGGCAGCGGGCAGCAGCCCGCTGCTGCTCCAGGCGTCGCGCCACCGCGACGCCACCACCACCACCGGCGTCTCCTCCATCCTCCCTTCTCCGGCATCCCCTTCGCTCCTCCGTTGAGTCGCCGGACTTCCCACAAAAATGGGGAAAACAACCCCAGTTCCAAAAAAAAAAGAAAAGAAGAAGAGAGGGGAAGGAGACCAATACCTTGAAGTGTGCTTAGGAGGAGGCTCAATTTCACCCTTCCATCGCCATTTTTGCCACTGCCTTCACCCTCCCGTCGGCTCTCCATTTTTCTTCTCCCAAATTCCCGTAAGTGAAAAGGTGAGAATGAGGACACCTTCAATTTTTCCCCAATATAAGGTCAAGGGACCTAATAAAAATTTCCCTATTTTCACTTTGGTCAATATTCTCTTCCACCAATTTTAAAACTCTCTTGTTCAATCCACTAGGTTGGCCTCTCCTTAATAATACGAATTAAATTCTCAATTAGCCCCACTTTATTTAATTAGTCATAATTATTTAATTTAATTATGAAATAATTATCCGGGATGTTACATTCCCTCCCCCTTAGGATCATTCGTCCTCGAATGAAATAAGGGTATGACCATAAGATTATCTTCACTGAGTTGGAGTGAGATTCAACTCTGAACATTATCTGCACGCTACTTACAACTGCGTCACATGTTGAGACTATAATTCTATCACCATCTGGAGCGTCTTATACTGAAGTACTTCATCCTTCCTTTGATTGATCATCATTGATTACTTATTATATTCTTGACTCGTGTCAAGCTCCATCTGATCATGTTGAGCGATTTGATTGGAATCATATATCAATTTCCTTAACTAAAACATGTATGGAACACATTAGGCCTATCTTTGCCTTCAGCTAAGGTCTCCAGTGGTATCACATTCCTAATCTTCTCCATGCTTCCAGACGATATCATTACCCAGAGTTCTGCTTACCTCAACTTTCAATTCTCCTTAATTCGCGTATCTGAAATACATGAGTTAGACGCCAAATCTTACTGTAATTCCAAATTTTACTTCTTCGGAGCCACGTAACCTTTTGATTGTTGGAGTCTCTTCCTTAGCATGTCTCTGATAATTTTCGACAACTCAAATTGCTTCTTGAAGAGTCCTAACTCAACTCTCCTTATTTCGAAGAACCAACCATTTGATGGAGGATTCCTTTACTTTCTTTCTAATTAATTCATAGGCAATGCCAACCACACACTCGAACGATGTTGGCTGTTGTAAGAGAAAGCTAGTATCATCAGACATTTCTCTCACTTGTATTCAAAAACCAATTCACAACTCGATTCCAGTCATTAGAACCCAGATTAGATTCGACATTCCATTTCAAGCTGTAGCATTTCCACTAAATCTCCATCTACTTCCAACAGATTAATTAGATGTATCGTTCTTAAATGAGCTCAACATCCGTTAGTAACTCGCGAGTCTCAAGCTACTGTCGTGTTTCTTCTCACACATTTTCACGTCATGCATCAAGATTAATGAGATGCAATCATTATGTAGGCCTTAAGCTCTGTGTTCCGTTGCATCTCATCACGCAATTCTCTTGTCAGTCTTATGTTCCTCATCAAAACACTGGAAATTCAATGCAATCCACTCAATTTCCATGTATACCGATCCAAACTTCAACGAATTTTACCTCAGGAGCCTATCTCGATTTGCAGCGCGTTGCGTTTAGTCTTGATGGAATTCCGATATTCCATCTCATTCCGATGATTTATTACACAATTCTTAAATGTTAAAACAGTTAATTATTCCCGGAGAATTTATTTGGATTGTGTTAGGACTGAGTTCTGCTCCGGATAGTCCATTTACATCTTGAATAAGTCGTTCCCGAGTTCGCACTGTTGAATGTTTTGCTACATCCCCTTTATGGAAATTACACACGGTGCAGTGTTATCTCAACAGTTCCATAGGATTCCTCGTCTTGGGATAAATCCGCATCACAAAAAGAACGAACAAACTCCAACACCAAGAAGAAGGTGAGATCGAATTACCAAGAGTATGGTAAATTCTGAATTATATCGGGAGTCAAGATCTTCCGATATAAGTGGAAAGGATGCGAACACTAAAATCGTTGTTTGCGGGAGTAAGGATACTGAGACGGAAGTCGTTTTATAACGGAGCAAATATAATTAAATAAGTGAACCGATAACAAGTCGACTCAGATTGGCAGAAGGAATCCTACCGATTGATTGATAGAGACTCCAATTTATTATAGAGACAATAAATCAGTAGAAAATAGGAGGTACTAACAGAAATGCCCGGTAAGAAACAACTCTATCCCAGGTAGAATTGAAATAGCAGAATAAATCAGGAATGACGAATAACAAGTGGAAGGAAACAGCTAACTCCAACTCAAACAAGTACTAAAGAAACTTCCAGGAAGTGTAAGGAAGTCAGTGACAGTGTTATCGTATAATTTTGGGGAACGATGGAGGAGTTTGAAGAATTTAGATAAATGCATTTACACATATCAGTGTAGCTGAAATGAAATTCGAACTATTTAAAATATTGAAACGGCGGAAAAAATTATCAATGCTGACAGAGTATCAATGAGAACCATTCAGATGGCCTCAAGAGTGATTTGACAATATATTTCAAAACCAAGAGAGTTCGATTTGGGGAGAGAAACTGGTACCGAAATGTACGCGGTAAAAGCTGCCACACAATCAAGGAAGAATAAAGGAGGGACTCATTTTCTCATAATTAAGAAAATGAAATAGAAGAATTAGAGATAAGACGTAACCAATAAATAAAATAAATAAATAATTATATATATATCAGCACTACGAGTATCGCGCCTCCCGTCATTAACTCGCATAAACGCCTCTAATTAATCTCTGCGGAATACTCAATTCAATGTCTCGAATTAGATGTCATTTTAAATCTGTCAACCGCTAGAACCGGATGAGTTATCATATACATCTTTAAGATTTAAAGACATCTTTAAGATTTAAAGATGTCTGTGATATTATTCTCCTGATGTTCTAATCGTCTGCCGACAATGGATCATCATCACATATCTGCATGGCATGGATATGCGTGTCCCGTTGCGCAATACCTGCAATTTACCTTAAAGACAGATCCCATACATTATCTCAGTACAATACGCTAACAGAATTATCAAACAAGCAGCAGTAATAATAGAAATAATTATTCAGCAACTTCTAAACAAGTTGCTAACAGAATTAAAGAATAGATCTCTTGGGATATCCTTGTTATTCGTCCCTAGTTATCTTGCAAACCACGGCTCGAATCCACAAGGTGCGCAGTATGTAAACAAAATATCACAGCATAAGAAATAAGCTAACTAACATATGACAATGCAAACCTATCCTGTATGCAATCCCCACACACCTCACCACATGGTTTTATCAAGTTTTAAGCATATAATAGAGCAAACCCGCTCTGATACCACTCTGTAACGCCCCGAAAATTTTAAAACCATTTTCGTGACGTCACCGCCGTATTAACTGTTCTAAACTGTCGATCACTCAGCTTAGACAACTAATACGAAGCGAGATAGCAGCTCAGTACAAAAACAAAATAAAGTATTCCCGGGAATCAACATAGCATATCCGGGCGACAAGCCCTGTAACAATCTAATAACATGCTCATAAGCCTCAATTAATAGACTTTAACCAATAATCAATTCGAAGGATTCACCAATCACAACTTTAAATAGGAAATATTCTCACACAAAAGTCAGGCCAAAGCATATAACCATATATTCGAGTAAGATAAACACATAGAAATGCAGTCTATCTAGTCCGCTCAACCCGTAATCCCATCATCATGTTCTGCGCCATCCGTAAGTGGATCTATAAAATAGACAACAACAAGGTGTCAGTACAACGTACTGGCAAGGTAATAGCAGTAATAAGTAGATTAGACAGTTCAAGAATTAAATGACATAATTATAAATACATATATATTAATAACATAAATTAAATACAGTATTTAAACATCACACCGTCCCATAACGGTGCTTCAACCATAAAATGCATTACAATCATTATACATGATGAATGATATGACCTATGTGTCTATCTATCCTAAATGCAGCAATTAATCATGTCTAACGCGTTTCCTAATAACCATGGTCGACAGTCATCATTGGCGAGAGGACACCACCCTCTCCCATCACAATGAACTGCCCGTCAACATCGCCCCCGCCGCGGACGAACAGCCTACGCAGGGCCAATAACATAGGTGAAGGAGCCGGATAGTCGTCACTGACCAGAGCAGCGTCTAGCGGGTCATGGCAAAGGGTTCACTCCCCATATGCCAAACATGCCGTAGCATAACACAAGTATCGCCGAGGTATACCACCTCACACATAAAGGCACAACACCAATAAGAACATAACATAAATAATCAGAGAAACCACCTAGCCGTCTAGGTTCTCTATCATAAATTCAAACATTCGATATACACTTCTATATCCATTATAAACATTACCAGCTCTAACATAACGAGTAATAGATTCCTAGGGAGCCAGTCTAGTCATAGACATCCCTACATCTAAGCATAACCTATTTAGGAACACCTACTAAACGTCTAGGTTAACATGTCAAACGAATCAATCACTAGTTAGTCATCTCGTTCTAACTCCCTAATCTACAGATTACTAACTAAACCTTGCCTTTATAATTCTTCAAGGTTTCCATTTTGAACATCTTCAATCTCCAATGGCTTCACGGTTGTTCCCTATACAAAAATATAATCATAAGAATATAAATCTTACAATAATACCAACACACTAGTCCATTCCTTTCTCAAAAACCAACATTCATCCCCAATCACCTTCTCCAACATTCACCTTCAACCCATTTCTTCATTCTCACCAAGAATCAACCATCCAACACTACACCAATTAATCCACCAACAACTCCCAATATCAAAGCAACAAAACCAAATATTCGTATGCAATTAAACTAATATCGTCCTACTTCCAACTCCATTTTAACCCTCCTTAATATATCAACTTCAAATTCATATCTCAATCACTTGATTATAAGCAAGTAACATACCTTTAAAAAGTAAATCAATTTCCAAATAGACATAGTACACTTCATAAACCATTTAGGCAAGCAAATTCAATAACCAAATTATTAGTTCAAGAATCCCCAATATTCAACAATCAAAATTTAGCTATTCCAAGGACACCAATTAAAAATCCTTTCCAAACACTTTAATAAAGCACTCCAAGAATACAAAAGAATTTAACCACATGTTAACATGATCAATTAAATTCATTTATTCTTTATCTAGCATACCAAGACTTGTATAGTAATCAAGTAACACAAGAATAGCATAATAACATTTAAACAAGGAATTCATTACAAAACTTTAAAATCCATTAAAACATATAAATTCAAGATTACTCAACAATACCTTACATATAAAATCCAATTTGAAGCTAACAAAACCAAGACTTGAAATCCCTTTCAATACTTAAAAGATGAAGTTCTTCTCAATGGTCCAATTGCACTAGAATTCAAGAATGCCCATAAAAATTATTATCAACATTTGACTCCTTGAATCATTAACAAGCTATTAAATACACACTATGAGCAATTAGGATTATTCAAACAATTAACCAAACAAGACATGAAATCCAAATAGCACAATCAAAATACCAAATCAACCAACACCACCATGCAACCACTGCCACCTCACCACCGTCGCCGCCACGCCGGCGCGGCGCCGGCGCACCGCCGGCAGCAGCACAGCAGCGCTGTGCGCTGCTCCTCCAGGCAGCGGGCAGCAGCCCGCTGCTGCTCCAGGCGTCGCGCCACCGCGACGCCACCACCACCACCGGCGTCTCCTCCATCCTCCCTTCTCCGGCATCCCCTTCGCTCCTCTGTTGAGTCGCCGGACTTCCCACAAAAATGGGGAAAACAACCCCAATTCCAAAAAAAAAGAAAAGAAGAAGAGAGGGGAAGGAGACCAATACCTTGAAGTGTGCTTAGGAGGAGGCTCAATTTCACCCTTCCATTGCCATTTTTGCCACTGCCTTAACCCTCCCGTCGGCTCTCCATTTTTCTTCTCCCAAATTCCCGTAAGTGAAAAGGTGAGAATGAGGACACCTTCAATTTTTCCCCAATATAAGGTCAAGGGACCTAATAAAAATTTCCGTATTTTCACTTTGGTCCCTATTCTCTTCCACCAATTTTAAAACTCTCTTTTCAATCCACTAGGTTGGCCTCTCCTTAATAATACGAATTAAATTCTCAATTAGCCCCACTTTATTTAATTAGTCATAATTATTTAATTTAATTATGAAATAATTATCCGGGATGTTACAAATTAGCCTTTCAATTTCTAATAAATGTATATTTATATTTGTTCTTCCGTCAATTGCAAATTTGATAAAATATAGATTAATGAAGTATTTCTTAAAAAATAGATTAAAAAAATAAAATTTCCTTCTTTATTTACCGATGGACTATTCGCATCCCAGTAACTCTTTATACACCCGATTCTTTTATTTCTAATATGCTTTACGAAAATAACTAATTTACTCTAAATCAATTATCCATAGAATATGAATTTTCATAATTTTCTTAATAATTATAATTTGTGTATTTTTTAAATATAATAAAATATAAATAAGATTTATACTATTTCGTACTACCTCCATTCTCAAATAAGTGATCCATTTGTATAGTAGTCACTATTCATTGAGTAACTTTGATTAATTTTTTAACATAGTTATATAAGAAAAAACCTAGTTAAGTGAGATCTTATTAGATTCGTCTAATCACTTAGTTTTAGAATATCAATTTTTTATAATTTTTATTTATGCACAATTTGAGTTATTAATCTTTAAAAATGTGTCTTGGATGACGTGAAATGCAGGAATGGTGCATTTAAAAGAGAACAGAGGAAGTATATATTTATATACAATTAGAATGATATAATTATAAAATATATTTTTTAACAATTAGCAATTATATAATTGTATATTACTTTTAGTAAATATATAATTGTATACTTTCTTCGTCTCAGTTTAATTGTTATGTTTGACTTTTTGGCACTATTCACTGTTTAAATTTGATTCGAATTTTTATCATAGTTATGTAAGAAAAAATATAGTCAAGTGAGATCTTGTTAGATTCATCTAATCATATAGTTTTAGAATATCAAATTTTTATAATTTTTTATCGAACACAATTTAAGTTATTAACCGTTAAAAATGTCTATCGGTATACGTGTCAGTTGGATCCGTAACAATTATAATGAGACGGATGTAGTATTACTTTTAGGAGAAGTTGTAAAAACATAGCCTATATATACATTAATTAATATATACAAATCTTTTCCGTACATTCATTCATGTATCTTTTAATAATATAAATTCTATTTATACACTGCGAATTCCATATAAATTTGAAATTTTCAATCTTTAAAAACTGAAAATTGTGGGAACTTCATATAAATTGAAAATTAAATATCTTTTAAAAACTAAAAATTGGATTTCATATACACATTAATATATCTTTAATATAAATAAATAAATATGTACAATGTATATTTTAATTACATCATTTACCACACCGAAAAAATATATCAAAAAACTAAACCTACACTAAATTACCGATCACCATTTTGAAATATAAACACAACATAATTCTTAGTTGCCAGTGCAGAACTTCGTCCTAATAGTACTATAGTGCAAAAAATGAAAATGTCTATTCATGTCATAATAATCTGATGGTGTAAAAACTCAAAATCTATAAATAAATAATAAATGCAGCAATAAAATCTAAAATAAATAAAATAAAAAATTCAAAATAATAAAATCTAAAATAGATAAAATAAAAAATGCAAAATAATAAAATCCAAAATAAATAAATAAAAATACAAAATTTCAAATTTTATCTTTCAAATTTTTTTAAAGGTGAATAAATCTCTAATGAATAAATAAATAAACTTGAAAATCTAAAATTAGTAAATTTAAAAATACAAAATAATATAGATAAAATAATAAATACAAATTTCAAATCTTTCAAATATATTTTTAGTGAATTTTAAATCTTTCAAATATTTCTTTCAAATATATTTAAAATTGAAGATTGTGGGAATTCTATATAAACTGAAAATACCATATATTTCAAAAAATGAAAATTAATAATGAATAAATAAATAAATGAAAAAATCTAAAAAAAAATTAGTTAAAATGCAAACATCTATAAAAATTAGAAATTTGAAATGGAGACATCCCATTAAATTTAGGATGGGTTGTACACTAATACTTTAATATATATATATATATAGATTACTTAAAATTTTATTTATTTTATATTTTTATTAGATTTTTAATATTTAATTTTTTATTTTATATAAATTTTACTGTATTTTTATATTTACTATTATATAATATTATTATATTTTATTTAAATAGAATATATTCTTTATTTTAAAAAAATATATACTCCCTCCTTTTTTTTAACTTCTCCACTTCTCCACTGCATGCAATCCAATGCACGTTTTTAATCATTAATAATGACAGGTCCCCTCGAGAACAGAAAATGCTAAAGATGGGCAAAAACCAATACCAAACAGAGTATATTGTTTCCCAGTTGTCAAGATAATAAATCAGTGCGGAAACGATGTTTGAGCGTTATCCCAACAACCAGTCAACAACCAACAGAACAGAGTGCGAAAATAAAACTAAGAACACCAGGAATTTGGTTACCCAGTTCGATCCACCGATCTACATCTGGGGGCTCCAAGCCAGGGATTCACTAAATCTCCACCAAACCGATTGAACAAGAGTCAACCACATCTTACATACCCTTACATTCCAATGAACTCTCCTATCTACCCAAATAGACTAGAAGAACACATGGGAGCATCAACTATCTACCCAAATGCAAGCAATTCACCGGCAGGTATTAAGATGGTGTTTGAGGAATCTAGCTAATCAATCAAATTGAGCTCAAAGGTGCTAAGACACCTACACTACACACCGATTGTGTTTACAAACCAATGATCTAAGAAATGTCTAAACACAATCTGAAATACCCCACAAGGAATTGTAGAAGACACAACAGGTAAAGATATACCAGCAGCAGGATGGTTGTTGGTGCCTTCTTCAAACAACGTAAACCAGGGGGTCTCTCTTCAGCAGCTTTCAAAACGCCATAATCACAGCTCTTGAAGCTGTTAATCCTCTGTAAAACAGACTGTGATTGCGGCTCTCTACTCTCTTGCACCCTCAAGGACGAAGACAGGTATTTATATGGGTTTAAGGCCCATCTAAAAACCCTCTAAGGCCTGCTAGGGGAAAAGCCACGTCACTGTACTATCCTGTGCTTTTTCCAGAGAAGATAATAAAGCGTTGTTGACACGATGTTGCAACAACAGCCAAAATGACGAACATCTTCACAATACTAAAAATATCCCTAACAAATAACTTAAATTATGTACAAGTAAAAATTGTAAAAAAAATGATATTATAAAACTACGCGATTAGACGAATCCAACAAGATCTCAATTGATTTTGTTTTATCGTACACAATGGCGCTAAAAAGTTGAATCAAAGTTAGTTAATGAATAGTATCAACTATTCAAATGGTAAAAAGATATAAAAAAAAAAACGGAGGGAGTATTTTTTATTTAATATAATATAACAATATAATAGAGAATCCATATGATATAAAAATATAAAAAACATATATTTTTATTTAATATAATATAACAATAACATAATTATTATTGTATTTTTTATTTAATATAATATTTTTATTTATATAATATAACAATATAATAGAAGTATAATTTATTTATTTATTTATATTTAATTTTTCATTTATTTATTTTATATTATTATTTAAGTTTAATTTGGATTTGTTTTTTATATTTATACATATGCTATACTTAAGTCATCAATATCAATTCTTTCCATTTCTCTATTTATAATAGAGAATCCAAAAGAGAGAATGGGAAATGATTCATTTCCCAATTTTGAATTCTCTAAGGTGACACAAGGGAAATTCCATTTCTCTACCACCAATTCTCTCTACCAAACACACTCTATAATTTCTACCGCCTCATATGCCATCCGTCTTCCTCCCTTTCCCCTTGGGTAGAAATTCAAATTCTTCCCTTTCCCTCCGTGAGTCGCCATGCATCTGCTATTCCACACCGCGTTTAGTTGTCAATGCCGATGTTGCCGCCTCCATCCTCCAACAGCTGTCGTCTTTCGCATGGTATTTGGGAATGATTAACTCACAATTGTTTGTCACCAAGAGCATAACCGCCACCTTGATTTACATTGCTGCTGATTTCTCCTCTAGGTATTCTTCTGCAATGATGTCTATTTCATTTGTGTATTTACTCGATTTTCCGAATCTATTTTAGTATTTGTGTTCGGATGTCCTTCCTCTTTTGTTTCTTTCATATGGTTGCCGGCTCCTATGGATTTGCTTGAAAATTCTCCATTCTGCCGCCATCGCGCTTCCGTCGCTGCAGTTGTGGCTACCCTTGTGCCTCCAACCATATGTCGAGCCTCCTCCTGCCATCTGAAGTCCACTCCGCCGCTTGCACCTTCAATGAAATCCGGCCAGGTGAGTAATTATAAAATCCGTCGCTGCAGCTGTGTCTCCCTGCCACGCCTTCACCTTCGTTTATCGGAGGACAGGCTCGGAAAGAGATTGAAATTCCTCACAAAACCTTCATCCTTCTTCTTCGACCGCTGGCTTACACGATTCTGCACCCTCTTCACAAGAGATGATTCCACCTTTTTATCTCCCTCCACCTTCTTATCGCTCATCTTTTTTACAACCATTGCCGTAATTCACTACTTCACACTCAAATAACACCACACCACAGTTCTCCTCCCACACACCTCCATGATCATCAGCATTACCAATAAAAGAATCCAACTCCTTCCTTGCCTCATCAAAACCTCCATTGTGTCCTAAATCATCCACCTCGGCCACCACCAGTTCATTATAATGAAACCCTTCATTCTCTTTGCCAATTAAACCTTCGGCATATTCCTCTTCACAAGCATCGGACTGAACCTATCCCTCGACAACCCTTTACCCTTCAATTGATTCATCTCCAATAAATCCATTCCCCTCATCAACGTTAACCTTCACAACCTCACCAGCAGACACCTCAATTTCTCCTCCAGTTTCCATTTGCCCGTCCACATCACGACCTAATACTTCCCCTCGCCCCTCCACCAGCTGCCACATCACCCGCCTTATCACCACCTAATACATTGCCTTGCCCCTCCACACCAGCCACCACATCATGACCTAATACATCCCCCCGCCCCTCCACATCAGTCGCCACATCACTGGCCACATAACCACTTGATACTACCCCTTGAACATCCACATCATCCTCCACGTCACCCCCTATTACATCCCCTTTCCCGCCACATCACACCTGATAGATCCCCTTGACCATCCCCCTCCAGCCACATTTTCAACTGCAACTGACACGCTTGCCATCTCAGTCCCCGCTGCCACATCCGACACTCCATCCATTACCTTCACATGCACATCATCACCAAAGCTTTCACTTCCACCACCACCGACATTGTCAATACCTTCCGCTCCCTCACCAGTCTGCATTGCAACCTCTATCTTAGCAACCAAATCCAACATTCCATCACCAAACCCCAAGTTCAACGCATCTACATTTTCCCTATTCTTAGTCTGGTTTTCCTCAAATGCTTTGCCGAACATAACACGAACAAAATCAATTAATTCAGCAAACATCACAAATAAAATCAATATCGCAATAATTAAATATTACCTTCATCCCACCTCAAACGTCTTGTTACTGTTGGGCACGGGAATTAAGGTGGAGTCGATTTGTGAGTATGTGATGGGGTCCACATAGTTTTGGAGGGAAAAATTATTTTTATTTATAGAAAGAAAACATTTGTAATGGGACGGAAGGAGCAACTAATTTAGGCAAAATCCGCCCTTTCATCATGTCTTTTAGACAGATTGCATGCAGACAATACCATTAACTCATTACAACCTAAAAAAAAATTACACTACTAAATTTTCAAGGACGCAAGGTATTTACTGCACAATATTAAATTTGTTTGGCAACACATAACATATCTTCACCCGAATCATCCACTTCGTGCCTCTTCGTGTACTCATCGTTAATGCCAACATCATCCTCGTAACCTCCGAACACAACACCCACACCCTGCCCCACCACAACATTTTGCAGGGTATCGTCATCCTCCACCCTATTTTCCAATGGTGCCTCCAGTGGCTCGTCCTCCTTCTCATCACCATTTTTCCTTCGCTTCCTTGACACTCTCTCCTACTTCCCACGTTGGTCCTGGAATCTGATTCCCTTCTTCCAACCGGCCTTTTGCATCTTCGCCCAACTGTTTCTGCTATATCAACCGTCCCCTACGGCACATTATTTTAATTGTAAAAGTTGACATTAAAAGCGCCATAACAGTTTCCATACCAGTTACTCATACCGACAATACAATTATATTGACAGGTGATACAGTTTGTTGCACCGTACATTATATATTACAAAACTATGCGGCTCAAAGTGTTTAACACGTACCTCCTTTTCCTCTATGACATGTAGAAGAAACCTCTTTTCATCTTTCAAATGAGAGAACTTTATCACATCCGATGCCTTCAAAGAGTGCCTCGCAACAGTCTTTCACATTAGGATGACCCGTTCGCCACCTCGAGAAATAAGGAATACATAATCATGCCGTCGGGATCCCTATCAAGGACATGCTTAAAGAACCATACCTGATACATATTAAAACCGGAAATCAAATTTAACATGCGCAAAACAGTTGTACTGCCCTAAATAATTTGAACATAAATTCAATTTAACATAACTCACCATCAAACCTAACATGCATCCATCTGCATACCGATTCCCCTTCACATATTTTTCCACGCCCTTCAACAGAAACCTATGTGCAATCTCGCCCCAAGCGTAGTCTCCTACATGGTCCAGGTCATCCATAAAGTGCACTACATAGGCCGGCACGTAAAGATGAGCACTCGGGAAAAGGATAAGGTTGAAGACAAGAAGAATGTAGAGAAGAACAAAGTCATCTGTGTCAACTCGACCAAACTCATAATCCTCTCCTTCACATATTTTCTTTAAAATCGCAATAATTGTATTCCTATTCACATTGTCCACAATCCCTCCTCCCCCACCCCCCCCCCCCCCCCCCAAAAGTACTTGGCCATTATCTTGCTACCCAACAGCAACTTCAGGCGTACCAACCCATGACAGATTACTGTTACCTTTCAGCCATTTCATGAAATGCCAAAAAGGGGTCTTCATCATTGCTCCATTTTGCTCCTCCGTCAGTTTCCCCTCAATTTCCTTCGTTATCGTAATAAAGTACTGTGGACAGCATCTAGTAGTCAGCCCACCATCACCAGATTCCTTATTCTTCGCTCCAATCTTGCCCTTCACTTTCCCTCTACTACATTGTGTTGCATCCTTCGCACTTTCCCTCACCACCCTGTCTCTACTCTTGTTAACTTTTCCCGATGCTCTCCTTGGAGCCATCACCTTCCACCCTGGACAACCAACAAACTACTTCATTTAAAATCATAATGACAACAATAAAATTATCCTCATAACCAATTCAAATCAAACTGCAGTACCAAGATAATTTTACCAAAATTTCAACAATCATCTCACACCCTCATAACCATTAATTACATTTTGTCTAAGAGTAATTACCACACCTTTGTTGCTATAATCCAATTCTTGCTACTAGGCAACACATATTTCTCTACCATGCAGCAGGTCACTAAAACAAGCAATAATACAAACAAGCAATCATACAAGTGCCCTTTTAGAGAATAAGTCAAAAATAATCAATACAACAACAACTCACTTTCAAAGGTTTTCCAACAAACAAAACGAGAACCAACACCAATTGTTCTAATCAACAACAATTTCCAACAACATATGATTCACATATTTTCAAATATATGTTGAGAAATTTAAATTTTGCACCGTACAATCAACTTCAACCTCAACTAAACTAATTCTGGACAAAACATAAGCCACTTGGACGAAAGATTGATGCTACTCCTATACCCTAAATTCACATTTTCCCCAAATTCCCGACCCATTTCCACCACATGTTGCACCTCCCTGTCCATCTTCGGACTGCCGCCTCCACCGCTGAGTACGTAATCCACCACAATTTCACACACTAACCTAATCCCTCACAAACTTCCCCTTTACACCGCATTCCCTCAATTCTATCACTCCGGCATCTGACCACAAACCCCAACCGCAAATCACATCGGCAACCACACCCCCGCCCTCGCCTCTCTTCCAATCCCACAACCCATTCCTCTAACCCATTTTCCGCCCGCACCCGAATACGCCACCTACGGCTCCGGCACCCTCCACCGTTCCCCTTTTCTCCTTCATATGCTAAAACCAAATTCCTAATACACGAAAATTACCTCTTCCGGGGATGCCACCCTCCACTGCTATTCCTCCGTAGCCTTCCCACCTCTTCTGCCAATTTCTTTTCCCTTGCTCCGCCATCCGCTACAATTCCGCCGGGGGCCGTCGTTTTTCCTTAAACAAGGGAAGCCGTTCATGAAAGAGGGATGTCGTGTCACTTTTAAATGTGGTCCGGGAACATCCTAGAAGTACTGTCCTTTACAATTCTTTATTATTTTCTTTTCCTTGTTTTTTAAACTCTTGGCATTTACTATGCACCCCAATTTCCATCCAGGGTTTAGGGGTAATACAAAAGTGTGGTGGTGTATTATGGTAGCGCCGGGCACAGCTGGGGTTTTTTCTCAAGTTTTCCATTTATTAATTTATCGAAAACCACTTTTTACATTATTCTTATCTAAAACCAATATTCAATTGGTTTAGGCATAAATTTGTTAGTCCGCGGGCTGCATTGGACCTAAATTGGTCAGTCTGTGTGCTGCCAGCCCGCGGACTGACCAATTTAGGTCCACTTATAATTATAAAGCTTATATGTTAAAACTATTTCAAAATTGAATTATGTGATTTTTTGAAGTATTATTTATGATCGAAATAATATTGATTTAAGTTTTCAACTTTTTTTTTTCAGGGGTAAGTTTTTAACAATTTGAAAACTGCATATACATTTACACTATTACATTTGATTTGTGTTTGCATTTTTTGTATCAACTTATCTATTTAATAGTTATCTAGTTATGAAATCCGCGGTACCGTGAGTGCATAACTAGTTTCATTAAAATCGGGAAGGGAAACCAAAAAATCCGTAACAGTGTGCGTGAGATCGTGTTGAGTTCAAAATCCATAACAAATGCAACTCTATGAGAAATTTTAGAGGCAATTTAAAAGAGAATAAGAAAGTAGTACCATCAATGCATAAATACTAAAATACTAAATATGCTTTGGCATGCTATAAATAAACCTAGCTTGTGAAGAATCTGTTGGCACATCAAGCTCAAGAAGATCTTTAAGGGAAAAAATTCCATCAGAGGAGTCACCACCAGCAGGAGCAGTGTCATCAGAATTCAGAACCAAGATCAATTAAATCAATTAGAGGAGCTAGGGTGGATTTGGCAACTGGGATTTTTGGTAATGCTCCCTGTGAAGTTGAAACGGCACTTGGCATGGAACCGGTCCTCCCACTTGATGTTGCCTCATCATGTACTGGCATCCTTGCAACCAAACCAGACCTAAGAAAACTCAAGTTGAACCATGTATCAAAGCCAAAAATGAATTCATTTACCGAATAATGAACCTGGATTAATACCGGATGTTCTGATGCTTCTCAATAACAGCATTGAACATTTGAACTCGATGGCTCTCAGTTGCAGCTCAAGGAAAAAGCTTCCTTTGTAGTCACAGATGATATCATTTATCCTCCTGTAAAATAATACAAGTATTTTCCAATTTTATGAAGGGAAATAGGAGTATAATGAAAAGGAAACAGAAGTCCTCTTCCTTTAAATTTTAGGTGCATTCCTTCAATAGAATTTGGATGACAAAATTGACTGCTTCTGTGCGCATAAAGTTTGCCTCCTTTCACACAAAAAGAACATATTCATACTGAAGGGAAATTATTTCTGTGCGCATAAAGTTTGCCTCCTTTCACACAATTCTCTAACGTACAACAATTCAAAAAATTATTTGTCATCTATATTCTAATATGTATGCACAAATATTCAAATTAAAAATAATTTCAAAATCAAAACATTAGGAACACATACATCCATGCATGCGCATCTGCATATTTATTATATATATACTAAAATCTTATGTCTGTCGTCCTCTACGAGTTATCACTTTAAAAGTGTTCAAATATTCAGGAAACGTTACAGAGGGATTACATGCATTCTAAATTTCACGGCAGCAGTAGTCCTGTGCTCAGTAGTAGAATATTCTTAGTTCTATTCCGGTTAAGAACCAACTGCACATTCAAACATTTTTGGCGATGATGTGTTCTCCTTAGTAATCATTGTTTTTCCTGTTATCTAAGGCGTTTCAATACTTCCTACTTATTTCCAGTCCAAGCCTACATAGTTGGTCTAACATGCTAGGCTCTATGTTATTTTTCAACAGGATAAGAGCATGCTGTGACAATGAGCTTATTAGCTTGAATAAGTTGGAAAAAAAATAAAAAATAAAAATACACGAATTCAGAAATCAAGCTATGAACAGTACATTAAATGTAGCTCCACAGAATAAAGTTTTGAGCATGCATAACAAAGGCGAATAATGCACATGAATACTGAGAGATTTTGCAATGTCAATGCATGAGTTTTCCAACTGCAAGGAAACACATAAGCGCTATCAACTATTAATGGAAGCATACTTGGAACAGGCAGGAAAGCGATGTGATAGCTTTAACAACGAAATCAAACACATAGCCCTAGTTGTGAGATCCGAAGAATGTCGTCCAAGGGCAGTTTCTACTATATCCACAGCATCACCTTCTGTTACCTGATTCAGACAACCATATTGACAACTTTCCCCATTGACAACTATGACAAGAATGAACATAAAAACAAAACATTGAAACGTCAATTATGTAGTTCATCATGTCCACTTTCCATAAAATTATCCAATCTTGAGTTCTGTTTTTGCCACATCATTAACGTGGAAATTAGCTACATTTCAAAACATGAAATAAGAAATTTAAAGCATTGAATAATCTGAGGGTGAGAAGGCATAGAATGATGGTAAGAGGCTTCACTTTTTATAGTATTCCCAAGCAAGATTTAGAAACATTTGAATGAGATAGGAACTACCTACAGCAGAGTTTCTTCCCTTCATACTTTTGACCTTACATCAGACCTCTTGGTGGTTCTCTTTTATATATATATATATATATATATATATATATATATATAAAATAAAAAATTAAAAAAATAAATTATTTTATTAAAAAAAAAAAAAAAAAAACTAATCCTGAGACAAATATGACACAAAAATCATTTACAGCCCACCCAACATAGAAGAGAAACTGATGCCCCTCAAATGTAAAAGACAGGCCCCTCAACCCATGTTCAAGATATGCTAGATGTGGAAGATAAGAGAGCCACAACACACATGGAAAACCAAAGGCAGCAATGCACCACTCTTATCTAGGTTTCTAAAAATTTTGAACAGGAATTTGTGGGAAACTGTTATACTTCCTTCTGATTGATCTCAAATCTCAATAGACTCAATAGTACAGCACTCCAATTAAGCTCCCATTCAACTTTAAGGTTTCCATTAAAGTAATTGAAAATAACTCTTATCTATGTCATATTATATATGTGGATCAGGGAAGTGCATAGAATATAATAGGTTTCGGCAATCATTGTAGCATTAAGATTCTAGGTCATTTTTGTAGGGAGACATAGGGATTTTCAACTCCCTTCCATCTATATGTTCAATCTCAAATATATAGTTTGAAACTAGGGACTGCTTAATAAAAGGAAATACCTTCTTTTTCTTGCAACGTTGCCTGGGGATTATCTGATAAAAATGCCTGTAAGATCCTTCAGCTTATTCCTATTCCAATTAAAAGTTTTAAAAAGGCTCACGATAGTACACATTTTTGAAGTTTGAGACAAGCCAACTATGGAACTGTCTACCTAAGAAATATGAAGAAGGGTTTTTCTATTTCTTACGTAAAAGAGAAGAAGTTTACACATATATACAATTCAAGAATGGGCCCAAAATGGGCTAGCCCAAATACCCTAAACTAAAAACACAACATCAACATAATCATAATTCTAACACTCCCCCTCAAGCTGGAGCATATAAGTCATATGATCCAAACTTGTTACAAATATATTGAGTACGAGGTCCCCGGAGAGATTTAGTGAGGATATCAGCTAACTGATCATTGGAAGGAACATAACTTGTGACGATACACCCAGACAATACTTTCTCACGAATGAAGTGACAATCAATCTCAATGTGTTTAGTGCGCTCATGAAACACCGGATTGGAGGCAATATATATGGCAGCTTGATTATCACAAAAGAGCTTCATTTGGGACACATCAATGACCTTCAATTCATGGAGAAATTGTTTTATCCACACCAATTCTTGAGCTGCCAAAGCCATAGCTCGATACTCTGCTTCAGCAGTCGACCGTGAAACCACACCTTGCTTCTTGCTCTTCCAAGACACAAGGTTACCTCCTACAAATACGCAATACCCGGAAGTGGATCGCCTATCAATAGGGGAACCTGCCCAATCCGCATCTGAGTAACCAATCACTTCACTATGCCCATGATTGGCATATAGTAGACCTTTACCAGGAGACCCCTTAATGTACTTCAAAATGCGCATAACTGCAGTCCAGTGCGCAACACAAGGAGATTCTGAAAACTGGCTCACAACACTCACAGCAAAAGAGATGTCCGGCCGAGTGAGTGTAAGGTAGTTCAGCTTACCCACCAATCTCCTATACCTGCCAGCATCAGTAAGAGGCTCCCCCTGGCCGGGAAGTAGTTTGGAGTTAGGCTCCATGGGAGAATCAATTGGTTTACAATTGGTCATTCCAGTTTCTTCTAAGATATCCAGAGCATATTTCCTTTGCGAAATAATGATCCCTGAATTAGATTGTGCAACCTCAATGCCAAGGAAATATTTGAGTGGACCTAAGTCCTTGGTTTGAAAGTGCTTGTGAAGATGTTCTTTCAATTTAACAATCCCTTCTATATCATTTCCAGTGATAACAATATCATCAACATAGACAAGAAGGAGCAAGCACTGGCCGGAAGAATTATGCCGATAAAAGACAGAGTAATCTGACACACTCCGAATCAACCCAAATGCTTGTACCACAGAACTGAATCGTCCAAACCAAGCACGTGGGGATTGCTTTAAGCCATATAAAGCCCGACGAAGTTTGCATACCAAATTAGACTCCCCCTGCGCAACAAAACCGGGTGGTTGCGCCATATATATCTCCTCTTGAAGCTCGCCATGAAGGAAAGCATTCTTAATATCAAGTTGGTGAAGAGGCCAAGAATGAGTAGCAGCGAGAGATAAGAAGAGACGAACAGAGGGCATTTTAGCCACTGGAGAGAAGGTGTCTGTGTAATCCTCACCATAAACCTGTGTAAACCCCTTGGCAACTAATCGTGCCTTAAGTCGATCAACATGGCCATCCGAGCCAACTTTAATGGCATAAACCCAACGACAAGCTACTACAGACTTGCCCGGAGGCAATGGAACTAAATCCCACGTACCTGTACCATGCAAGGCAGCCATCTCATCTAGCATTGTTTGGCGCCACCCGGGGTGAGAAAGTGCTTCACGAAGGGATTTAGGAAGTGAGACGGGAGACAAATGAGACAAAAAGGCACAATATGTAGGTGAAAGACGATGATAACTAAGGAAATTATAAATAGGATGAGGATTACGAGTGATACGGTTACCTTTGCGATGAGCAACAGGACGATCATCAACAGAAGTGGGGATCGCAGCTGGAGACGAGATCGGTGGCGAACGTGAGTCATCGGAGCCACCATCCACACCAGTGGTAATGGGAACAAGAGGGGTTGACAATTGTGCAGGAAGAGGAGTCGATATGGTGGAAGATTTAGGGCGACGACGGTAGACTTGCAAAGGTTGAGGTTGAGATTGAGAAGAATCTAATGGAACAGACAAGTCAATAGGCAAGCATGGGATAGGCAAGACATCAGTGATGCAAGGAGGAGATGAAGGGGATGAATAAAAAGCAGTAGACTCGAAGAAAGTGACATCAGCAGAAAAGTAATACCGACGAGTCTCTGGGGAGTAACATTTATAGCCCTTTTGAAGGCGAGAATAACCAAGAAAGACACATTTAAGAGCCTTAGGAGCAAATTTATCCCGATTTGGAGAATGATTGTGGACAAAACATACACACCCAAACACTCGAAGAGGTAAATGATAAATAGGGTCACGAGGGAATAACAATTGATGAGGAATTTTACCATGAAGAACAGATGAGGGCATGCGATTGATCAGGTAACAAGCAGTGAGTACAGCGTCAGCCCAAAAAGATAATGGAACATGATGATGAATGACAAGTGTGCGAGCAGTTTCAACAAGATGACGATTCTTGCGCTCAGCAACACCATTTTGTTGGGGTGTGTATGCACGGGAAGACTGATGTAAGATCCCATGAGATGAGAGAAAACGAGTCATGGAATCAGAAAAATATTCAGGAGCATTATCACTGCGCAAGATTTTAATAGGAACCCCAAACTGTGTATGAATTTCATTATAAAATTCCTCAAAAATAGAAAATATCTCAGACCGATTTTTCATAAGGTAAACCCAAGTACAGCGAGAGAAGTCATCAACAAATGTAATAAAATAACGAAAACCAAATACAGACTGAGTTCGACTTGGACCCCATATATCAGAATGAACTAAACCAAAAGGTATATGATAATGGCCAAAATTGACCATTATTTTCAATCTATTTCCGTGTCTAATACGGATATTTGATCGCATTCCGGTCTTATTTAAATAAGAAAGCAGTTGAATTTAACAGATTTATGCAAGTTTGTATAAATAATAAGCTGGTATTGAAAAACACAAAAATATTGTTATTTTTATTAAATTTGTATTAAAAAATCCAAAAACATGATAAAAATATTAAAAATCCTACACTTGATTAATTTTGGTTCGTCGTGTCTATTCGGTGGAACACGGGTCTGTTAGATAGAACACAAACCAAATAATTAAGTGGAATAAATATACTTATTTATATTATTTTTATATTTTGATTTATATAATTATAATTTTTATGTTCATTATTCTGTGTTATAATTTATATATTTATATATTTATAATTTTGGTTTATATATATATTCTGTGTCATTAAGTCCACTAATCATTTTGATTTAAATTAATTGCAGGTGTTTTAGTTTAATTTAGAGTCCAGTCCAAAGCCTCCAGGCTCAACATTTTCAGTCCAAAACCCCTTAAGCCCAATACAAACCCAATTGCACAACTCCACCCTGGCCCAAACCACTTAAGCCCAAACCTAATTCACCAAACCCAGCAACCCTAACCCTAACCCCTTTTCACTGTTCCGGCGCCGCCAGCTGCCGCCGGCCGCCGCTCCGGCGAGATTCCGGCGGCCAATTCCATCCAAATCCTCATTTCCTCCACAACCGCAACCCCAATCCTCCATCCATTTCCAGATTCCGGACACCATTTCCAATCCCTCCACCACTTCTCCAATCCAACAAAAAAAATCAGAAAATCAAAACAAGAAAAAAAAATCCCAAAATCGAAAGAAGAGGAGGAAAAGAAAAGGGGCGACGCCCAACACCCCTCGCCGCCGCTCGCCCTCAAGCCTCCGACCACCATCTCTTCCTCCTCCAGCCAACACCAAACAGCCGCCGCCATCCCTTCCGCAGCCCTCCATCTTCTTCAATCCGACAGCGCCCAAGCTTCGACAACACCAAACAGCCGCTGCCTCCTCATTCCGCCACCACCAATCGCAACCCATCTCCACCATCTCACCATCTCTGCGCCCAAATAAGAAAAAAAAAACAGAAGGGAAGAAAACTGGAACAAAATAAAACTCGAAACAGGAAGCAAGAAGAAGAAACGAAGAAGAAATTTGAAGAAGACATAATGGATCGAGACAGAGAAATAAAGAAAGAGGAAAAATGGGGAAAATGAAATGAGAGAAGAGAGAGAGAAAAATTAAAACCTTTGTCGCGGAAGGTTGCTCCGCGACCAAGTGCTCCGCGACCAAAAAATGCTCCGCGACTGTGAGAGGAGTAAGACACAAAAATTGTGTCGCGGAACAATGTTCCGCGACAAAATGGACCGCGACAAAGACAGCCCTTCCGCGACCAGGACAAAGCAGCTCACGTGACAGCCATCCACTCTCCCAAATTTGAATTTCATCACATGTTCAATCACTTGCAAGCTCCATGGACTTGAGGTCCAGCTGGGTGGAGAATTGTTGTCTCATCTTGCTGGACTTGAGCTCCCGTCCCCTCCTGTGCGTAAATCTGAAGCAAAAAAGCAAATTTTATGTATTGTGTCCCTATGAAAGCTGTTCCGCGACAAAATATTTGTTTGGCGACCAAGTGGGTCTCTAATGGGCCTAGGGTTTTCCTACTCATCTATAAATATATCCTTCCACCCCCTTGATCAGTAACCTAGCTACACTATAGTTTATTTTCACTGTTCTTGGAGGCACCACTGTGCTCTCCAAAAATAGGTTAGAATAGATAGTTTAGTTTATTTTTATGCTATGTAGATGTAGATCTTAGCTTAGTTTTAATTTATGCTTTGTAATAAATTAGTGTAGCTAGTGTTCATTTTTATTTTTCCAGTTTTATATTTTGTATTTTTGGGTTGAAAACACTTAATCAATGGGTGTGTTTAACCCATTTTTGGTTTTTGATGTTATAAAGAAAATGTTCCACCAAAAATGTGTTATGGATCTCCCATAATATTTATTGCTTTATTTTTGTATTTTTGGTCACTTGACCATTTTTTATTATTTTTAGTTAGGTTTAATGCTTTATTAGGCTTAATGAATGCATGAGTGTTTGATATTATCCCTTGATAGGTTTATTAGCTTAGTTTCCTTTTTCAGATTTTTGTTCCAGTGTGATTTATCTTGCTTTTTAGTTTAGTAGTTGCTTTTATTTTTATTTTTATTTTCATTTTAGATGTTGTTTTATTTTATTTTTAGTTCTAGTATGATAAATCTAAAAAGGGATAGTGTTAAAGTGTTTGTGCATTTTATTTTTTTTTTAAATTGTATTTCCTATATTGTATTGCATCACATTGTAACCCCACGGGTTGCAATGTAATTTTCCCGTTGTGATCCCACAACGCACCCCCCGCAATGCAATATTAGGCGTTATGCTGCCAAAATTTTTATAAAATTTTTAAAATCCTTTGTCGCCATACACTTTGTCGCGGAACCACGTTCCGCGACAAAACCCATGTTTAGCGACAAAGGACCAAACTCTTGCATTTTGTCTGCATGGCTTTTGACGCGGAATACTTTTGTCGCGGAACCATGCTCCGCGACAAAATCTTATTCCGAGACATAAAATTATGCCTTGCCATTATTTTAAAACCCCTTGGTCGCGAAACAACTCTTGTCGCGGAACCACGTTCCGCGACAAAATCCTTGATTAGAGACCAAGGATCCAAATACTTGTAATTTTATTCTGGGAGGACTCTGTCGCGGAACCTTTGTCGCGGAACCACGGACCGCGACAAAATCCTTGTTCCGCGACCAGGAATTATGTCCTTACCAATCTTCCACCCCTTTGTCGCTATACCCCCTTGTCGCGGAACCATGGTCCGCGACAAAATTTTTGCTTAGCGACAAAACAAACTCTAATTTCCAAAATATTAATTTCTCTTATTTCCCACCCCTTTTGTCGCGAAACCCTTGTCGCGGACCCATGGTCCGCGACACAAACTCTGTATCGCGACAAACAGGCACCCTTTTTGCCAATTTTTTATTCTTCATCTCACCCCATTAATTAATTGAACCTTTATATTAATATTTTGAGGTTGAAATCCAATGATCTCAACCCATGATTAATTTGATATAAAGAACTTTGTTCAATTTCCATTAAAAGACTTTTCTACATAAATTAAACTCTAATGATCTAAGTATATAATTCGGACTGTAATTAATTAATTAATTATGGAATGAGTGATTATTTAGACATAAAGAGTAATTCTGGAATCATTTCCATACCCTTGCATGAGAAACCAATGTCTCTCATGCAAGATGACCCAAAAATATTTTCTTTTATTTATTTATTTACTTTGTCTTTCCCGTGTTGTGTGAAACAGCTAGTAAGAGATATAATAGACTAATGTTGGTGGGTATTCCCACACGGATAACTAGCTCGTGGTCTGTATATTAATTACAAGTTGTTATTTTGCATGGTCCGAATAGTGGTCGGTGGAAGCCTTGGCGGTTCGTCCATCCGGGATTATGATAGCTGCTCAGCTGACTCCTACCTGGATACAGTTTTCTTTTCTTTATTTTAATTTCAAACCCGAATCTGGAGCTGTAGTAATGATAGATGATATATGCCAATGCCATCTAATAATTATTGCAATAATAGAACATGTGGGTTTTTATCTAAATCCACAGATAATGGAGTCTGAGATGACGGCGGCAACTGTCATTTGAGGCATTCCACTGTCTAAAAATCATTCCATCCAAATGAGAGGGAACTTGGACAGCAGATGTTTGCAGTCCACCCAATCGTTTTGCCATCTTTTTAGCCAAACAAATTCTTCTCATCTCCGGCTATTTCATCTCTGTGTATCAACTTCTGTCTAAACCCACCTTATATTTTGGGTTATTTAATTTTACACTTCTTTATAAATTTATGCATGATATTATTATGTAGAATATTGTGGTCAATATTATTTTGGGATCCTTCCCTTGGACATAGAAGTCTTGATTTAAATCAGATGTTTCATAATAAATTTCCAACAAAAATTCCTTTATAAAATCCGGATCTGAGTAAGGGATAAATTCGACAGTTATGACTAATTCATATCCGACTGGGGGTTGATTTTGGGAAATTAGAAGCAGAGTCAGCGATTAGGTCTCACCTAGACTGAAAGGATCTGTGTTTTAATTGAGAGTCTAGTACCTGATAGGGAATGATTTTCAGATTTATTATTTTCCAAAATTGCTGTTTGTTGGAAATCTTGTATTAAATATTGCATTGGGTCAGATTCCACTTGGATTCCGATAAGGTGTGACAGATAATACTAGAGGAACAACATTCGGGCCTTGGTTATTTTCTAAGGTAGGGTTGAGTATTCTTTCAACTGCTATCTTCTTCTGCCAAAGCCTATTTTTGAGTCCTGAGTGAGTGCATCCGGAACAAACTAATTTATTAGTTCGTTTCATTAGTTTGTATCTCATAACCACCCGACGAGAAGTGAACACTGCGAGCGGTTCACCGAGAATAGGGAATTCTTGATCCACATCCGGTCATTCTGACTGGGGGCTTTTGTTTACTACCAGGGTCAGACTTTCAAAAACCTCCGAGTGATAGGGTTTTAAATGCTTTCTTTATCGCTTTCTTTTAACTGCTTTCTTTAGAGGTCACTCGGTTGTATTGAGAGTTGCGTAACTGCTACTAGGACTGAGAGTTAAGGGATAGTTCAGGGCTTAATTAGAATCTTTGGGCGTGACATGGGGGAATGATAGCGGTACTTGACACTTCAACTAATGATTTGTCAGGTATTGCTTATCCACCACAGATAAATAACATACCATTGCAAGGGTAGTTATGCATCTGTGGTATCTTAGAATTTATTTTCTTAAGAGCATGTAAACTCTTGCTGTAAGTACCTGTCTGTTAAAGGGAACATGGTATAGAGAGCATGAGAATTAGCTAACTGAACGAATTATCCCAAACAAAGATCTGTGTAACAAAATGGAAGTTTAATTGTGTTTCATCTGAATCTTGTCCAATCTTTATTATTTTCTCCATGTCCCTTCTGTCTTAATTTAAATCTGCTTTCTTAGATAATTTTTAACCGCTTTCCTAGAATAATTTTATTGCTTTCTTAGATTAAGTTTAACTCGCTTTCTAGAATAATTTTATCTGCTTTATTTTGATTGCTTTCATAGCTTAGTTTAAATTATGTCAAGTAGATTTTAGTCAAATCACAAACTTGAATCGAGTAACCGAGTGGAAAATCTTAGTAAACGGCGTGGGCCCTGCTTCCATCGCACATCCTCCAGTGAATGATCCGGTACTTACTATAAATACTGCAATTTTTGACTCCGTGCGCTTTCGGGGCACAGTTTCTTAACACGAGTAAATAAAAAATGTGATTTTTCAGTAAATACTCATGTAGCGGGAATCTGCCGAAAGTTTCATGGTAGGTAATCTCATGACATGAAATCATGAGAAGTATCATGGCACACATGCCGGGGACCCTCAGTGTGACAGGCTGAAGGTCAATCTATCCCGGTTGTACCATGAGACTTGTCAAAAGTTTCATGACATGAGAAGACTGCAGCGCCATTTGAAATTAAAGCACCCCACCTGAGTAATAAAGAGTGACACTCTTAATATATCCCTAAACCCATTCCATAAATCATAACTCTTTCATTTTAATAAATTCAATCCTGATATATTTTAGAAAAATACTCGTGTTAATGAAATTTGTCAAAAGTTTCAGTATATCGACTCTATTATTGACTTGCTTAGGGAATGAAGTGCGAGATTGTTTCCCAAGCTGACACGACTCACAAGATAAAGACGACAAATGAGACAAAGTAGGGACAAGACTTTGTAACTTTGACAGACTAGGATGACCCAAACGCTGGTGGGTAAGCTCTGGAGAGGTGGTGGATGAGCACACAACGGAAGGAGAAGCTTTAGGTGATGGAAGGCTAAGATGGTAAAGCCCATGTAACTCACGTCCGGCACCAATCATCTCTCCCGTGTTGCGATCCTGGATGAAAAAAGAGTCAATGTCAAATGTGATAGTACAATTTAAGGACTTGGTTAACTTACTCACAGAAACAAGGCTAAAGGGGCAATTGGGAACATATAGGACAGATTCAAGAGACACATTGGGTAAAGGGTTAGCACGACCAATGGCTTTTGCAGAAGCTTGAGAGCCATCAGCCATTGTAACAGAAGGTAAATGACAAGAAGAATTTAAATGTGAGAAAAGACGAGGGTTACCAGAGACATGGTCAGAAGCACCTGAATCAAGAACCCAAGGGCTTACTGGCATGGAATGAGAAAAGCAAGCAACACTAGTAGACGGGTGAGCGACCACATCAATAGTAGAATGAGATGGCTGCTTTGATGCTTGGTATGCGAGATATCCTTCATAATCTGTCCCTGTCAACAATACAGACCGGCTGCTAGATCCATTGGGAGAAGCATCTGTTTGAGCAACGTTGGCACGAGGAGGTCGGCCATGTAATTTGTAACATTTTTCACGAACATGGCCTAACTTGTTACAGTAAGAACACCGAGGGCGATTAGTGCCATTGCGGGGACCTCCACGAGAAATAGCTCCATCTTGATAGACTTGGGGTGCAGTAGATAGTAATGCAGATCGATCATTCGAGGCTGCAGCTAATGAAGAAACACGAAGGAGCCGAGAATACACATCCTCAAGTGTCGGAACTGTAGAGCTAGATAGAAGTTGATCTCGAACTGCACTCAAGTCGGGTCCCAAAGTGGCAAGAGCACACACCATAAAAAATTTATCTCTTTGGGTAAGCTCTTCAATAGCATCCTTCCCGGGAGGCAAGACAGAGTTGAATTCTGCTTTGATGGATGAAAGTTTACCCAAAAATTCAGGGATGGACAGACCAGATTGACGAAGATCCAACAAATTCGATACAGTGGAATAAAGGCGCTGAATATCATTCGTGTAAAGAATCTCTGCCTGTTTCCATAACTCCGAGCAGGTAGTGAAATTCGTGAAGATAGGATGCAGAGAGGGGTCAATAGATTGCCAAAGAAGACTACAGAGTAAGGCATCGGCCTTCACCCATGAAGCTCTTCCCTTTTCATCAATCTGAGTCGACGAAGTGGTTAAATGATCGGATAAACCTTGTCCCATACACCACATTCGGACAGCCCTTGCCCATGAGGAGTAATTTATCCCACCCGTCAATTTTTCAGTGGCAATAGCTGGAGATGGAGATAAAGTGCCGGAAAAAGAAGATGACATCCTTGATCCTTGAATGAAGAGAGTTCTCAATCAAGAGAGGAGCAGGGACAATCTTCCAGCAATAACTGAAAGAAGAAAAAAAAAATACAAAGAGAATGGAAGCCTGAAGCAGCGGAAGACAGCCAGGCGTGCACCAGCGGCGGCGGCGACGGTGCCGGAGGATGCTGACACAGTGGCCGGAGGGAAGGAAACTGACTGGAAGAAAAGTTAAAGAGGAACAGCAAAACCCTAGCAGAAAATCCTGAAAGAGGAGCGAAACCCTAGCAGCGGCTCTCTGGTGCGGCGGCGGCGGCGGGCGGCGCAGCAGCGGCGGCAACGGGCGGCGGACTTGCAGCACTCCAATGAAGGGCTAGGGCCGGCTCTGATACCATGCAGAAGGGTTTTTCTATTTCTTACGTAAAAGAGAAGAAGTTTACACATATATACAATTCAAGAATGGGCCCAAAATGGGCTAGCCCAAATACCCTAAACTAAAAACACAACATCAACATAATCATAATTCTAACAAAATAAAATTATTATTCTTTATTCTGCATCCATGAACAAAGTTGATCAACACTCACTAATTAACAAAGACTATGCAAAGCATATGAACTCACAGTAATTGGATCCTCAACATCAAGCATTTCAGGATTTCTAACCAACAGATCTCCATATTCTCCAATGCACCAAACAGAAACTCGAACAAGAATTTCCTGGTGAAAACATAGAACAGCTGTAGGGAAGAAGTCAACAAGTAAAATATAGTATTAATCTAGACAATCATGAAGATTTTTATCCTTCCACAGCCAAAATCTACCTGTTCGCCTGCTATTTGCACAGCCTTGTACAGAGATCGTACAGTATAGCCTTGGAGGTCTGTTCATCCTTCACATGATTTCCAGCCTGCATATCACAACAATAATTATCATGTAACATAAACTAGGCCAAACTTTTCCAGGACAATAAAAACTAGACAATATGGCATGACCGAATAAGAAACCACAAATCATAAAGAACAGAATAAACTACAACAAAAGGGTGCAGGTTTCGAAGATAAATGATATTGTTTACAAATTACAGTTTCCTTTCTTATACATTCTGCCAACAATGAGAAAAATTCAAACTTGGACAGGAAAACTAAGAGCCTGTAATCATTTTGATTCTTTAATGCCAATAATAACACAAAACGTTAATGAATATACATGCAATACATGATGCCATCTTTCTGGAGAAGTTAGGCATCTTAGGCGATTGCTATTGCCGATACGTGTAAATAAATGTCATGCGTTAATCAATTATAAAGAATTTGACTTTACAACCAAGAGTTTATGATGGTAGACAGAATGCATAACAAGAGGTATACCTACCTTTGATAGAACCTTGAGCATTTGATCAATGTGCCACATTTTATCAGGGGCAAATCTGGAGCAAACGAGGTCAAAGATCATATAAAGTTTTTAGAAATTGAAGTAGATAAAGGTTAATTAATTATTAAGTATCAAATATCACTATATCCTAAATCGATACATTTTAGTAAACAAGGGACATATTCACTTGGATGGGATAGAATAATTAATCCATGCAGGTGGATTATTTTAGGCAATACTCTTATCCCACCTATTTATACCGTGATTTAGCACTATAAGTCACCCAATATAATGTATGTTAAGATTAATTAATGAAGCCGAGTTTTCTATCCTTTGTGTGATCCTTCAATCTTTATTCCCGTCAAGCAATTTATAAGAGTGACCCATGAATTCCAGATCACTTGTTTTTAATTATTTTCACTTTCTCCACAATAGAGCAGATTTTTGCCGTCAGATCACCCATGAATTCTGGATCGCATGTTTTAAGGTAGTCAATCAGCTGTTTTGTTAAAGACTTCACGTTATTTTCGTTTTTACCAGGAGACAAACAAGCTCCAGGGCTCTTTTACAAATTGAAGCATCAGAATCCTGACAGTAAATAAGAAAAAATGAGTTCCTATGAAAGGAAAACAAAATATGATCCTTTAGAAACAGAGTGATTAGCAGATAAACAGTTACCAAAAAGAAAACAAAAACAGAAATACTATAGAGGAACTTAACTAATAGAAATTATGACCTTGATGGCATGTCCTGTTGTATTCGAAATATAATATTGGGCAGCAGATGAAGATAATAAAATTGAAAATTTCAAAAGTTAAGAAATTACATAGTCCAATTACATAAAGCAAAGGAACATGTAAGATGCTGGTCTAGAGGGAAACCAGAAAATATGTGAATCTGTAAAGCTCTTTTTAATAGGAAAATTGAAGATTCTGAATCTTCTGATACACATACATGATTTACTACATTTTCGTAGACGCCTTACTTTGTCCTTACTAATGTCCTGTAATCCTGTAGAGCTGTTAAACGAACCAATCCGCTCGTAAACTCGATTTAGTTTGTGGTTCGACTTGTTTACAGCTCGTGTGCAAACATAAATGAGCTCGAGCTTTGTTCAAAAACATAGGGCATATTTGTAATTATATATATAAATCATAAAAGAAAATAAAATAAATATATGAAACTATAAATAAATTTAAATCCTATTTCTCAAATCCCTAATTTAAATTAGACTAATGTGCTCAAACAAGCTTAAACAAGCCGAACACAAACACAATCTCAAACATTAAAATTCCTTAACAAGCAAAGGTAAGCTTAACAAACGAACACAAGCCTTGTTCGCAATCTAAATAACCAAACACAAACACAATCTCAAACATTAAAATTCCTTAACAAGCGGAGGAAAGCTTAACAAATAAACAAGAGCCTTATTCACGATCTAAACAAGCTGAACGCAAACACGAGCCTTGGCTCGGCTCGTTACAGCCATAGGCGGACCTATTAACGGGCCCACGCCCAGGCCCCACCATTATTTTTTGTTTTTTTATATATATACCTATATTTTTGTTTTCTATATATATATATATATATATTTCCGATCTCATATTTTTTTTCTCTAATTCAAGTTTATCGACTAGTTATTTGTAAATTATTTTTAAATTTTCTTTAATTTACTGGAAATTTATTTGTAAAATTTTGTCTGCCCAATTATGAAAATTATCGACTAGTTAATTGTTTAATCATTTTCAATACTATCTTCTATTATAAAATGAGATTATAAAAATGTGGCCCTTATAATATCTTAAAATATAATTAGAAAATGAGAAAATTTCTCCGTAAAACATACTATAATAAAAAATTTAAAACACAAAAAGAAAAAAAATAATTTCTATGTATTTTTAATTAAGCCGTGCACAAAAATATTGTCTATATGACAAAGGAATTCAACACATATGTAATTCTTTACAAATGTGTACAAACTTTAAAACAAAAAACTATAATTGAAACTCTTTGCAAGCCGATTTGCATTGTGATACTGCAGATATAAAATATCAAAGGAAAAATGCCAAAATGGTGCCATAAGTTTGCCCATTTTCTAATTTGGTGCCATAAGTATTGAATTTTTTAATTTGGTGCCGTAACTTGCTAATGATCTCTAAAATAGTCTCATCATACCTTAATCACCTAATTTGCTGACGTGGTATGTGATTAAACATTTAGTTTATTTTAATTTAATTGTGCCAAGTATGATCCACCTAGGCATTGACTATATATTGACTACACAAATGGACACTTAAACCTAATTTATTGGCCCACCCGAATTCATCCCAAGCCCACTCTAACCCTATTCCCAGAACCGACCAAATTAAGCTACAGATTTGCTTTCCCTCCCCAACTCAAGAATCGATTTCCCCAAATCCAACAGCGCAATCGATTTCTCCAAAGCTCGCTCATTCACCTTCTTCACCATCGCTGTCCTCTGAATTGTCTGCCTTCTTTTCTCCATTCTGCCGAATAGTTGAACTCAAAATTCAAACTGCAAACACCACTTGCAATTGTTTACAGTAACCAAACTTGTCCATAACATGTGGAAAGATTTGGCATATAAATGAAGAATAAAAAAGCCATCAAAGGAATTGCATCCCCTTCCTCCAAAAATGATAAATAATTCCTATTGATAAAAAATGATTCATCATATTTATATTTCGGCAGAAAAACTGCAGTCCTATCCAAAACTCCAAATTACTACTAATTCGCAAACCAACACCCCCAAATGCAAAAAATTTAATGTCCTCAAATGCACTTACCTCGGCGACGGTGGTCCGGTGAGGCTGTGTGGGGTGGAGTCGAGAAAAGGGGGAATGAAAAGAAAAATACTCCCTCCGTCCCATTCCAAATGTCCTACTTACTATTTTTGGATGTCCCATTATAAATGTCTTCTTTCTATAAATAGAAATAATTTTCCCCTCCAACAACTGTGGACCCCACCATATACTCACAAACCAACTCTATCTTAATTCCCGTGCCCAACAGTAACAAAACACTTGGGGTGGGACGGAGGGAGTAATTGTTAAATAATTGAAGGCTCAAATCGAAAGGTTAAAAGGAATTGATGATTCGTGTTTCGTCTCCCATGTTCGCCCACTCTTAGAACTCGCAGAAAGATGGAAGTGGGGCGGGGTGGATTTCATTTCTGAAATGTTGGATTTTGGGAGAGATCGACGAGGAAGAAGGGTTTTTGGGTTTGATTTGCTGTGGGTCGGTTTTTTGTGGAAGTTGGGTGGATCGGGGAATTAGGGTTTGGGGTCAAGATATTAGGGCTTGGCAACATGTATTATGGTGTATTAGGATGTATAGTACTATTAATATATTAATATGTATAAAAATAATGCTAGATATCTTCTTGCTGGGAGGATTACTTTAGCCAAGGTTGTCCTCCAAGGCTTAAGCACTTACACGATGCATATTTTCAGGCTTCCTAAGTCGATTTCTCGTGAGTTGGATTCGATCATTAGGAATTTTATATGAGGTTCTACTAGATCTAGCCGAAAAGTCCATCTTCTAGCCTGGGATCGCATCACGGTTAGTTGCTCTAGAGGAGGCTTGGGTATTCGTAGGACTCAAGATTTCAACGAAGCCTTACTCATGAAGTGCTATTGGGGTCTACTTCAACGGAACGCCCTTTGGGTACAGATTATGAAAGCTAGACATGGCTGGAATAATCATAAATTCAAACACGGATTTAATCTCTTTCATACAGTGCGAGGGACTTCCTATCTATTTGGCCTAAACTCCAATCAAGTATTGGTTGGAGGATTGGGAATGGTAAGACCACCCTTTTTTGGTTAGATAAATGGCTTAATTCTAATCTTGTTTTGCAAGATTGTGCTACTTGTGATCTATCCAGCAATGACCGATTTAAAGTGGTGGCTAATTATGCTCCAGAAGGCCTTTGGGATTTCCAGAACCTTGTCAACATTCTACCTCCAGAGATTATTTCAATGATTGGAATTTCTACCCTTCCAAACAAGTTCAACAAAGAAGACGTACCTTTCTGGATTCATAGCCCCAACGGAAAGTTTACTGTCCGAAGTGTGGCAGCTGTATTGGAGTTGATCCGCAACCCCCCCACAGAAGATAGAGCTTGGAAAGTAATATGGAGATGGCCTGCATCGCAGCAGGTCCGCACCTTCCTTTGGCTTGCTACACATGATAGAGTTCTCACAGCTGCTGGAAAATTTAGAAGAGGATGAGCTAGTGATTCTAGATGTTGGATGTGGGGGGAAGAAGAGACGCTTCTACATGCTTTAAGAGATTGCAGTTCATCTACCTTGGTCTGGTTCAATACCGGTCTTCCTCTACCCCGGCGATTCTGGATGGACAACATCAGGGATTGGATTCAATCTATGAGTTGTGCAAGGACAGAGGAAGCTGAAGCCGCTACTTTCGGTTTCTGCTGTTGGTGGATATGGAAGAATAGATGCAAAGCTCTTCATGACTGTGATCCCATTGCGTGGGAGAATCTGCACTGGCATGCTTTGAGATCTTCCATCGATTACCTTGCGGGCAGGAACGAGCTGAATAAATTGGGAGCTAGGAATTGGTTCGTTCGGAAAGCTTATTGGAGTAAACCACCCAATGGATGGGTTAAAGCTAACAGTGACGGCAACTCTTCAACAACTTCGTGCAGAGCCGACGGTTTACTCAAAGATTCAAATGGTCATTGGATTGGTGGCATTGTTGGCCAAGGGGATCGTATGCCCGCTGCTTTTGCTGAAGTGTGGGGTATTGCTCTTTGCTTGCAGCTTGCTTGGGATTTGGGAGTCAAGTTTCTTATTGTGGAAGCGGATAACAAAGAGGTCATTGATGTCCTACAAAAGGGTGACTTTCCTAATGGCCCTCAAGTTAGGGTCATTGCCCAGCTTAAGGAAATGCTTAGTTGGGACTGGCATCTAAAATTTGTTCATATCTCTAGGGAGTGTAATAGGACAGCTGATCTTTTGGTTAGGAGGAGTAATTCCTTTCTTGGGGTGGAACGGCTAGGATGGCCCCCGGATTACATACTTGATTCCCTTTTAAATGACATTGTTGGGTCTTGTATTGGTTTCCAATCTCTTGAATAAAATTGGCCTCGGCCCTCATTTTTTCCGAAAAAAAAAATGTTAGATAGTGTTTGGCAAGTTTTAGAGTTGCATAAGTATTATTTTAATGAGGGATTGGGAGTATAACTTAATACATGGTGGAGAGGTGGGTTTATTTTAATAAGGCCCTCCCCAACCCTCTACCCCAAAAAGCATGTATTTTGGTTGTCACGTCAGCGCCACCTCAAAAGTAAAATACATCTACCTCCAAAATAAAACTCCTTCTCAATCCTCTACCCAAAAAGTTGGGTATATAGGGGACCCACCTTATTTTATCTAATTCTCATTTATTTTATCAATTACATTTATTTAATTTCCAAAACTACATTTATTAATTTATATACTAAATTATACATAATCAAAATTTAAATTATTTTTATCTTAAAAAAATTATTATTTAATTTAATAAATTTAAGAAAAAATTTGAAGAACATATTATTTATTTTTTCATTTCATAAAATATAAAATACAAATTAAATGACACACAACGTACATTAAGATCACACACAAATTACAACAATGAAAACAAAGCTTCCGAAAGCAATAATGTAATGTTAAACCCAACCCATTTGAATATGTAAATAATTATTCACCAAATCGGGCCCAAACATGCTCAACTAAGTCTTTTTGAAGCTGCTGATGTTTCGGTCTATCTCGTAGTTGAACACCCCTCCTGACGTATTCACTGAATGCTCCGGCCGATCCTTGACTTGCTGGTGGAGGCGGAATGGCGACATTTGGAACGTCGGACCAATCAATAGCTGAATTTCCTTCGTTTTCGATTATTATATTGTGCAATATAATGCAGGTTAGCATTATATCCTTCAAGTTATTTTTATACCAAAAACGAGTTGGACCGTTTATCATCCCCCAACGAGCTTGAAGGACTCCAAAAGCTCGTTTGACATCCTTTCTAGCTGCCTCTTGTAGTCGCTTGAAGAGCTGCCTCTTTGGATCTTGAGGACATGGAAAACTTTTTACAAAAGTAGCCCACTCTGGATATATTCCATCAGTAAGATAATATCCTTGATTGTATTCCCTACCATTGACAGTAAAATTGACGGATGGAGCGCGTCCTTGCAAAGTATCCGTAAATAAAGGAGATTGGTTAAGCACGTTGATGTCGTTGTTTGAACCTGCTACTCCAAAGTAAGCGTGCCATATCCATAAATCTGCAGAGGCAACCGCTTCGAGCATGATTGTTGGAACGCCATGGTCACCGTGTGTGTATTGACCTTTCCAAGCAGTTGGACAGTTCCTCCATTCCCAATGCATGCAATCAAGACTCCCAAGCATTCCGGGAAATCCATGCCTTTCTTCGTGCATTTGTAACAATTTTTGGCAATCTAGGGCACTTGGCTTTCTCAAGTAATACCCTCCAAATATGTCGATCACACATTGGCAAAACTTAAAGAGGCACTTTATTGAGGTTGTTTCGGCGACACGTAGATACTCGTCCCAATGGTCGGCATGTCCACCATATGCCAATTGACGAATGGCCACCGTGCACTTTTGTAGTGCAGAGAACCCCTTTTTCCCAACTGCATCCACCATCGACTGAAAATACTCATCGTAAGACTCCAGTGCATCGACTATGCGCTGGAACAAGTCTCTCGACATACGAAAGCGTCGACGAAACGTCTCACTTCCATATACCGGATCTTCAGAGAAGTAGTCGAGGTACAATCTTGTATGCCCCGCCTCATGACCTCGGTCCACGTATGTTCTTTTCTTTCTAGGGCACTTGGCAGAAGTCCCAGCACGACCAAGTAACTCTTGTTGCCTTTTTAGCAATGACTCTATTTCTTTCTCTATCGTGTCATCGAACATGAACTCATGAATACTATCACTTTCGGTGGAGGATGAATGTGAAGAGGATGACATGTTTGAGAGAATGAAAGAAACTGAATAATAATCAATAGGAAAATTGTGGTATTCTCTGGTTTGAGTTCTGAGAATTCGAAGTCATCCTTTAAATAGAGAAGTATTACACAACGGCTAGTTCACAATGGATAGTTCTCAACGGCTAGTTCCCAACGGCTAGTTTTCAAAATAAAATAAAATACATTGATAAGTGGTAATAAAAAAAACTACATTCGAATATTGAAAAAAAAAAGGAGTACAACAACAAATATTAAAAAGGTTGAAACGAAGTGCTACAGTGACTGATTCTTCAACTACCACCCCATTAACTTCTTGATTTCCTCCACAACCTGGAGATGAACGCGTAATTGATCAGGTGTCATCTTCGAGGTATCCTTCATGATTATATTATAACTTTTTGATCGGTTAAGGCGTTTCAGCTCCATAAGCTTCTCTTTGTTAAAATCTTCTAACTCACGAAGCCTTTTATCAATATTGTCGCTTTCTCCGGCGGATGTCGTCGCTTTCACCTTACCCTTCGCCATACGTCTTGCTGCATTTCTCCCCATTGGAAGAGGGGGTTCTGCTCTAATTTCATTTCCAGCTTCGGAGTCAGTATTTGAAGACACCACACTCTTCAGTGGTAGAAAGCCTTGACTTTTTGGATCCACGAACATCACAATCTGGATTGGCGAATTTCTGACAGCCTTTCAAAACTTTCCATGCCTTTATTTGAGTAAAATTGGACTTATTCTTCTCTTTGAATTGAACCTTCGTTTTTTCTATAATATCAGCATCGTTGCACCCACTTCCCCACACATTCTTCTCCTGATTGTAGCAGGAGTTTAAACCCATTCACCGTTTTCTGTAAAGTGTAGTAATGCGACTTCAAATTAGCCACGGACCTAAATGGCATGTCATTTGAACGGTTATTGTTGTAAGCATCGGCGATCCGAGTCCACATTAGCTCCGACTTTTTATCGTTTCCGACGACGGAGTCTGTACTGATATCAAGCCAACACTCGGCGATGAGAGCATTTTTATCAAAAGAGTAGGGAATTTTTTTGGTAGTAGTCTCCGTTGGTGGAACATCGGTGGCCTCAAAGTCGTCAGCCAAATTCACCCTATCAAGCCCAGTTGGAGGGAATTGAGACAAAAAAGACGAACGCTGTGACTTTGGAGATGTCGTATCTCTTTCTGTATCCGATGAACTTGTGGCGATGGTCGGACGAAATCCGTATTGCGGAGGAGAAGCCATGTAGGGATTTGGATACATGAAAAATGGTGCACCAAAAGAGTTTAAAGAATTGGATTGAGGGAAGCCACTTTGAGGAAAATTTGGGAAAGGCACATTTTGGGGTAGAAAATTATTTGGAAAATTTGACGGAAAATTTCGGGAAAAGTTGGGATTTTGAGGATGAAAGTCGGCTCTTGGACGAAAATTCATATTTGGAGGCGTTGAATTTTCTCCGGAATCAGAAGAATTAAACTCGAAATGCATCCATGAATCTTTATCCATTTTTTTTATGAAAGGAATACAACTATCAATTTGCTAATTTGATGTTTTGAGATGTAGAAGAGAAGATGATGTAGGAAAAAAAATATGTAAGAGATAGTATATTTATAGTGCAAAAAAAAATTAAAAAAAAGAGTAACGGTCAATAATGTAACGGTAATATGCAACGTTCACTTCTTTTTTTTTTTGATTTAATGCTATTAAAAATTATAATTTTAATAATAATAGTAAAATCTGTAAAAAAAAAAAAAAAAAAAAAAAAAAAAACCAGAAAAGAAAAGAAAATGCAATGTTCACTTTTTTATTGAATGATATTACAAATTATAATTTAATAATAATTGTAAAATTGAAAAAAAAACAAAAACAAAAACAAAAACAAAACAAAAAAGAAAAGAAACGATAGCAAAGTATAGTTTTAATAATAATAGTAAAATCAGGAAAAAAAACAAAAAAAAAAGAAAAAAAAACAAAACAGAAAACACAAGAAAATGTAATGTTCACTTTTTTATTGAATGCTATTACAAATTATAATTTTGATAATAATAATAATAGTAAAACCTGAAATAAAATTAAAAAACAAACAAAAAGAAAAGAAAAAAAGTTATATATATCAATGTAACGGTATTTTATAAACTTGAAAATTTGAGAAAGAAAAGCCAGAAACGACAAAAAAATAAATACGTTGAGAGTGCGGCCCCCACATCACGCGCGCGTGAGAGGCATGCGCTCTTTGGTGAAAGCGTTCCCTCACGCTCCCTCCCTCCAGCACACTCTCTCTCTCCTCTTCTCCCTAGGAAGAGAAGTCTCTCCCCAACCTTCTCTCTCCTATCTTCCCTATCCACTCCCCAACGCCTCTACCCCTCTTTCTTTGGGAAGATTCCCTATCACATCATCCCTCTACCCAAGCGTTGGGGGAGGCCTAAGGGTGGTCAGATGTCCACACATGTGTTGGTCAATGCCTAGTTGGATCATACTTGGCACAATAAAAATAAACTAAATTCTTAATCATATGCATGTCAGTAAATTAGGAGATTAAGGCCTAATGGGACCATGTTGGAGATTATTAGTAAAGTTACATCACCAAATTAGAAAACTCAATACGTATGGCATCAAATTGAAAAATGGGCAAACTTACAGCACCATTTTGGTATTTTTCCCAAATATCAAAAGTAAAACTAAGGGATTTGAAAAAAATGCTAAAAAAAAATAAATATTTTAGAAAATGGTGCCTAAAAATTGAAAATCTCTTGAAAGAACACGTATTGCACAGTCTATTAACCAATCTAGGACCCCCATATATAAGTGTCCATTTTCTTTTGTTTTTTTTTCTTCTTTCCAACCAAACAAATAGGCATATTATTCATCTCTTCCATAACCATTTTCTTCTATTTTTCCTAGTAAAACCATTCCTTCTTTAAGACACCTTGAGCTAATTAGCAAATCATAATGTTAACTGCTAGAAGTCACTTTAATAATTAGCAGAATAGGCAGAAAAAGAATATCAACATAACTATTTGTATCAAACATAAAAGCCTGGTAATAAGCATAACACATTTTAAAGAAACTCAAAAATAGCTTAGCATTAGCGCATAATCAAGAGAATCAATACTAGGCAACATCCATTATCCCTGGAAACCTGCATGAAGTGAATAAGTATGACCTGATATTGTTATCCAGCTGGACAAAAATCTCCGCAAAATATTGACCGCAAGTACTCTTAACCCTACACTTTCTTCAATGCTCATGATTGTTGCAACACATTCATAAAGGATGGCATTCCCTACATTTCTGCTGGACTCTATATTGGTTGCTACCTACAGTGCCAAGGAAGCAAACAAATGAATTTTGTTACAGCACACACAAATCAGCAGCACAAGAATTCAAATATATCAATGACCAAGTTTCTTGTGCCAAAAGTTGTAAATGCAACTTCTAACATGAATCACAAATCCAAGGATTTTAAAAGTTACTCCCTCCGTCTCGTTTAAAGTGTCCCAAAATTTTTGGGCATGATATTTTATGTGGGGATAGTTGATATTTAATATAGGGATAGATTAGTGTTAAAGTGAGGATAAATTAGGAATTTATGTGATGTGATTATATTAAGTTTGAATTTTTAGTTAATTTATTTATGTATGTGATAGTTGTGTGTTCAAAATTTTAATAAATTTATTTATTGATGTGATATGATGTGAGTGAGTTTGTAGTTAATTATTTTCTAAAAAAGAATGAGACAATTGGAATGGGACAGACAAAAAATGAAAAGTGAGACAGAATTAATGGGACACATGGAGTAGTAGATTGTAGATAGATAACCCAATGTAGATCTTTATTTCAGAATTCCATAATTTAGGATTCTATGAACAGTTGAACACAAACAAGAACGTCATTTTATTTGGGAATCATATATTTCAAAACGGCCACATAATTATACTCAGCTGCTTGTTATGATTTGATTCAGTAGCAAGATCCAAGTTTGGTAATTCTGAAGTCCTACATAGAAAAAGAAAATTGTTACTCCATTATTTAATTCTGCGAAACTTTTGCAGGGGGATCTGTAAGATGGTGGTGGTCCCACACACACATTTAATATGGTTGGTGAGATGGTGAGTTTTATTAACAAATTGGCAGAACGTGCCTATACTGGCGAATTTGGTCTCATTCCTGTTCATTTCTCCACTGCGATTGTGGGCTACACTTGGTTATAAATACTAGGCATGATTTCATTTGCAATACACCAGCAAAAGGCAAAGAAAAGACAATAGCAGCCTGCCTTCAAAATTTCTTCTTTGTCTAGTTTCTTTTCAGCCTTTGTGAGTTTTTCTTATCGAGTGGGTTTTGTGTGTCAGCAAATTATTTCCAAAATCCTTTTGTAATATTTCTCCCTCATAGTTAAATAATAATTCGGTGGGGCCCGGAGGACGTAGGCAAATTTGTGCCGAACCTCATTAAATCTTGGTGTTCTCTTTATTGTTTAATTAATAGCTCTATTATTCGGGTATAATTTTAAGTGGAAACCAACCCGATTTCCACAACAATTGGTATCAGAGCCTTGGTTGCATAGTATGCTCTGTGGTCGCAGCTAAGCTGATCTTCCACATCAGAAAAGCATCTCGGTTGAGCTACCATTTGTGAGCTATTAATTAAACTTTGAAGCAGAAATGGCGGATAGGTCCGGTGAAACGTCAACTTCAGATTCGAAGCCATTGGTGACATCGTCATCACGGACGATGGTTTTAAATGCCAAATTTGACGTCGAAAAATTCGACGGTACTAATAATTTTGGTTTGTGGCAGTGCGAGGTGTTGGACATCTTGTTCCAGCAGGAGCTGGATGGGGCACTTGAAGAAACCAAACCAGATGGTGTTGATGATAAAAGACTGGACGAGGATCAACCGCCTTGCGTGTGGTACAATTCGGCTATGTCTCTCAAAGGAGCAGAAGTATCCGCTTATGAGAGAGAAGATGGCGCACAGACTGTGGAAAGAACTGGAGGATAAATTCATGAAAAAGAGCACAGAGAACAAGCTCTACATGAAGATGAAGCTGTATCGATTCCAGTATTTGCCCGGTACCACGATGAATGAACACATAACAAGATTCGATTCTTTGGTCACCGATTTATTGAATCTCGACGAGAAGATAGATGACGTTGACAAGGCGTTGATACTGTTAGCTTCGCTCCCCGATGAATACGAGCATATAATTGTTAGTATGCTGACTGGAAATGAAACAATTTCCTTTAAAGAAGTTACCACTGCCTTATATTCTAACGAGATCAGAAAGAAGGATAAGTTAGAACACAGGAGTTCGACTGGTGAAGCTCATACCGTTCGGGGCCGTAGCCACAAGTACAAGCCAGACAGAAGAGGCAGATCCCAGTCAAGAGGTGGAGTGTCAAAAGACGAACGTATCTTTTGTCATGAGAAAGGACATTGGAAGAATGATTGTCCTAAGCTGCAAAAAAAAAGGGGAAAGCGGTAGTAGAGGCTTGTGTTGCTGATAGTGATGAGACAGAGTATTCTTTAGCTTGTGTCTCATCGGTAACGTGCACTGACGACTAGTTACTAGACTCAGGATGCTCATTCCACATGTGTTCCAGGAAGGAGTGGTTTGTGAACTTTGAAAGTGTTGACGGTGGAGTTGTCTACCTAGCCAACAACGGATATTGCCAGAAAGCTGGAGTTGGATCAGTATATCTGAAGAACCACGATGGAACAACCAAGGTGCTAACGGAAGTTCGGTACATACTGAAATTACCTGAGAATCTCATATCTGTGGGAGTCTTGGAAGCTAAAGGCCACTCCATCAGCATTCAGAATGGGATTATGAAAGTGATCTCGGGAGCACTTGTAATCATGAAAGGTATAAGGAAAAATAACTTATACCACTTCCAGGGCAATACAGTGGTTGGCATTGCAGCAGCAGTATCAGAAGCAGACAAGGAAGAGGAGATGACCAAGCTATGGCGTATGAGGCTTGGGCATGCTGGGGAAAAATCCTTGTAGACTCTGGCAAAGCAAGGATTATTAAAGGGTGCAAAGACTTGCAAACTTGAATTTTGCGAGCAATGTGTTCTGGGAAAGCAAACGCGGGTGAAGTTCGGAACAGCAATCCATAACACTAAAGGCATTATGGATTACATTCACTCAGATGTGTGGGGACCTACCAAGACGGCTTCTTTGGGAGGAAACCATTATTTTGTACGTTTGTTGATGACTTTTCCCGGAGAGTATGGGTGTATCCCATGCGAACAAAAAATGAAGCACTCGGGAAATTCTTCGCTTGGAAGAAAATGATGGACAACCAGACCGGGAGGAAGATTAAAGTGCTTCGATCTGATAACGGCACAGAATATCGAAATGACCCTTTTTTCGATTTGTGCAAGAAGGAATGTATTTCCCGACATTTCACTGTGCGGGACACGCCACAACAGAATGGGGTGGCTGAACGGATGAACCGAACCTTGTTGGAGAAAGTTCGGTGTATGTTGTCCAATGCTAATTTGGGCAAGCAGTTATGGGCTGAAGCGGTGAATATGCGAGCCATCTAATCAATCGACTACCATCACCTGCACTTAAAGGCAAGACACCTTTGGAGGCATGGTTTGGCAAACCTGCAAATAATTATGATTTTTTACGTGTGTTCGGTTCCACTGCATATTATCACGTGAAAGAATCAAAGCTGGATCCGAGGGCGAGAAAAGCTGTTTTCGTAGTGTTATCTTCCGGAGTAAAAGGATATCGCCTATGGTGCCCAGAGATGAAAAAGGTGATCTTTAGCAGAGATGTTACCTTCAACGAATCGATAATGTTGAAGAAGGTAACCAAGCAGCAGCCGGATAGTACTCCCCAGCAGGTGGAGAATTATCCTCAACAGGTGGAGTTTCAGACATCTACAACCAGAGAGGTCGATGGTCAACCAATAGAAGATGATGGTACAAGAAGACTTACCAATTGCAGTTAGGAGGCCAATAAGAGAAATTAAGAAACCTGCTCGATTCGAAAGTATGTTGGCCTATGCACTTCCTGTTATTGAAGAAGGTATACCACAAACTTTTCTTGATGCAAGAATTAGTCCGAAAAAAGAAAAGTGGAAGAAAGCCATGGACGAGGAAATGCATTCCCTTGAAGCAAATCACACGTGGAAGCTAGCTAAACTCCCAGAGGGAAAGAAGACAATTGGTTGCAAGTGGGTCTATGCTCAGAAAGAAGGATTTCCAGAAAAGAATGACGTTCGCTACAAGGCAAGATTGGTAGCGAAAGGATGCTCAAAAGGAGGGAGTTGATTACAATGAGGTATTTTCTCCTGTTGTAAAACATTCCACTATTTGTATTTTGTTGGCCTTGGTAGCGCAGTTGGACTTGGAACTAGTTCAAATGGACGTAAAGACGGAATTTTTACATGGTGATTTGGATGAGGAAATCTACATAACCCAGCCAGATGGATATAAAGTTGCTGGAAAAGAAGATTGGGTTTGCAAGTTGAACAAATCGCTTTATGGATTGAAACAATCACCAAGGCAATGGTATAAGCGATTTGATCAATTCATGATTGGCCAGAAGTACACCAGGAGCAGTTTTGGTCATTGCGTATATTTCCGTAAGCTACATAATGGATCTTTCATTTATCTTCTTCTATATGTAGATGACGATTTAATTGCTTCGAAACATAGAGGAGAGATAAATAGGTTGAAGTCCCAACTCAGCAAGGAGTTTGAAATGAATGATCTCGGTGAAGCAAAGAAAATTCTCGGTATGGAAATAACGAGAGACAGGAAGAGGGGCACTCTGAGTTTGACTCAGAAGCAATATCTGAAGAAAGTATTGCAGCGGTTTGGCATGACGAACAAAACCAAAGCTGTAAGTACACCGTTTGCTCCTCATTTAAAAGTTAGTGCTTCACAATGCCCGAAGACGGAAGAGGAACGAGAATACATGTCAAAAGTTCCTGATTCAAATTCGGTGGGGTAGCTTGATGTATGCAATGGTGTGTACAAAGCCTGACATTTCACATGCAGTTGGACTAGTGAGCAGGTACATGCATGATCCCAGTAAAGATCATTGGCAAGCTGTGAAATGGATTCTAAGGTATATCTTGAAAACCTTAGATATTGGGTTGATATTTGAGAAGACTAATGTTACTGGTCAATATATAGTTGGGTACTGTGATTCAGATTATGCAGGAGATCTGGATAAACGTCAATCAACTACTGGATACATCTCTTGCAAATGCACCAGTTAGTTGGAAGTCTACCTTACAGTCAACCGTTGCTCTGTCAACAACGGAGGCAGAGTACATGGCCATCACTGAGGCTGTGAAGGAAGCCATTTGGTTACAGGGATTGCTGGATGACTTGGGAGTTGGTCAGAAACATGTAACAGTGTTTTGTGACAGTCAAAGTGCCATTCATCTAGCAAAGAACCAGATATATCATACTAGAACCAAGCATATCAACGTGCGGTACCATTTTGTGCGGGAAATAATTGAAGAAGGTGGAGTCAAGGTACAAAAGATCAAGACCACCGAGAATCCTGCAGACATGTTGACGAAGGTTGTAACAGGTATCAAGTTCGAACATTGTTTGAACTTGATAAATGTCTCAAGAGATTGAAGTTGGTGCTGAAAAGCGCATTTGGAGGTCCTACCGAATTTTGTGATGAGAGAACCTCGAAGCAGACACTATGATTGGAATTTGGGACGCACCAAGGTGGAGATTTGTAAGATGGTGGTGGTCCCACACACACATTTAATATGGTTGGTGAGATGGTGAGTTTTATTGACAAATTGGCAGAACGTGCCTATACTGTGCGAATTTGGTCTCATTCCTGTTCATTTCTCTGCTGCAATTGTGGGCTACACTTGGTTATAAATACTGGGCATGATTTCATTTGCAAATACACCAGCAAAAGGCAAAGAAAAGGCAATAGCAGTCTGCCTTCAAAATTTCTTCTTTGTCTAGTTTCTTTTCAGCCTTTGTGAGTTTTTCTTATCGAGTGGGTTTTGTGTGTCAGGAAATTATTTCCAAAACCCTTTTGTAATATTTCTCCCTCATAGTGAAATAATAATTCGGTGGGGCCCGGAGGACGTATGCAAATTTGTGCCGAACCTCGTTAAATCTTGGTGTTCTCTTTATTGTTTAATTAATAGCTCTATTATTCGGGTATAATTTTAGGTGGAACCAACCCGGTTTCCACAACAGAATCAAAGTAATCATTTCAGAATGACATTATGGCAAGTTACATGGGCAAGAATACCAACCATAGCGTCGCTAGCATCAGCATCTCCTTGGCCCAATATGTGCAAAAGCTGAAGTGATCTAATCTGAAGAAAAGGATCTGTAATTCCAGAAATGTCATACTCAGGTGCGTATGGGCTATGAGGAAGATCCCTTAGAACTTTGGCCAAATCACCCATGCATTTCTAAAACCATGTAGCACAAAAAGGAAAAGAATTCCTTTAGGGTGCGGTTGATGATTTTGAATTGATCAATCGCAGCCATTGAATCACTTTATAAATTGATGGTTGAGATTAACTTAAAGGTTAAAATAGTAAATTTGTTATATTTAGTTTTATTAACAAACAATCGCTCAACTCTGTATGATCTTCAACTCTTCTTTTTTTTCTACGCATTTCAGTACGTTCAATCGATCTTACCTTACACTCCAATTTGCTTATTTATGAAGCTATATAATATACATATTTGTTCGTGAAAATGTACATCAAATGTTTCTATGTTGAGTCGCTGAATTGTTAATGAGAATGTCGCTGAATTGTTCTTGTGGCATAACTGAAATGTATATGCTAACATCGCTGAATTCTTCCTAGTTGTGTCGCTGAATACCTTTAGGTAAGGTCACTGAAATATTTTTTTTGTAGCATCACTGAATTATTTTTTATAACATCGCTGAATTGTATATGGTAGCATCGCTGAATTCTTCTTGTTATTGTCGCTGAATCCATCTGAGAGTAGTCGATGAATTCCTTTAGGTAGGGTCGCTGAAATATTTATTGGTTACATCACTGAATTATTTTTGATAATATCTCTGAATAATATTTGGTAGCATCGCTGAATTCTACGAGATAGTGTCGCTGAATTCTTCAAAGTGGTGTCGCTGAATTCTTCAATGTTGGGCTGTTGAAAATATTTTTGAAAGCATTACATAATTATTTTTGGTAGCATCGTTGAATTATATACGTAATGAATTTGTTCCCCTTTTTAATAAGGATTGTTGATATTATATATTCCTCCGTCAAGAGTGAAGTTTGGCTTTATGACAATTATACTCTTTTGCATTTAGAACCCTTGGATTTTAATTGGACGCTCAAGATCTTTGCCTTGATGTGCTGTGGGATTGGGCAATCGCACCTTAACCGATCCCAAAGGAAAAATATGGAAATGTTACAGAGCTTTTTTTTTTTTCAATTTCTACATGTCCTGACTTCTAATGGCCATCTACAGGAAATAGAATAAGCATTGAAATCTACCTTCTTAAAATGCTCAAGAGCCGCAATACTGACTTTAGACAAATCTGTACAAAGCTGGATTCCAGTTAATAAAATCCCATGATGCTTTTCTTTCAGTAAGGCAGCCGCGGAATTTATGAAATTCTCTGCCAGGTCAGGAACTTTCTTTATTATCCTTATAGAGCATAAGGCCGCCTGCATCAAAAATAAAATACAGATGAAGGAATTGGGTTGTTTCGTAGTCATTTTTTAAGTATTTATTTGAGAAATAAAATGCAATGATACATTGTTAAGGGATAAATGATAAAGCCCTTGACTTCACATACTTTATGCATTCAAATGACCAAAATATTTCAGGTGATCAAGTTGCAAAAGCATAAGTATCATTGATCCAAAGGGAAATAATAACACCACGCATATTTGTCTTGAACTCAAAATGGCTTGCAGACAAAGGTTCAATTCTACATCAACCTTTGCATCCCCATCAATAATATGCTGGAAGAAACTTCCCTTGGAATGTCTTAAAAGTGTCATATAGCAGCCAACAAAGGTTCATAATCATCGTATGTATTGGCCTATTGTTTTAGGTAATTCTAAAAGCCCCTTCCTAGACCATCAATAAATACCAACAGAAAAGAATGATGGTCTAGGAAGATATGATAGTGCAAATGTCCAAGAAATCAAGCAAAAGAAGAACATCATGAACCATTATTCTAAGATACCTCTACTACACAACCCCAACCCCTTCTAAAAAAAAAAGCAAGAGAGCTATTGTCTCATCAAATAATTTATCTTATCAAACACAGGTAATTTAATTTTTTTTCTTCTTGTGTCAAATAAAGTCTTTACATCCACTGCCCTATGGGCAACTTACTTTCTTACGAATGTTAGGATCTCTAAAGAGAATCAACTTTTCAACTTCAGGAGAAAGATCACGAGCCATCTCTGCAGAATTGATTGAGCTTGATTTAGAATATATAACTATTACAGTTTTTTGTTTATAACTATGTATCCTGCAAGGAAGATAATATATGGAATCCCAAAAAAAAAATACGTGCACCAATAGATCAGTGATCTAGTCTTCCTTTATACTGACTTCCATGGCCACTGTTATGAATTCCTTGTCATGTCCTGTCTTGGCAACATTTGATAAAACGCTTTGTCTAATAATTTAGAAGGCATGTATACAACAAACCTGTTATTATTGAATAAGTAATAGAGCAGTATACTACAAATCATACCCCTAAAAAAACAACTCAGATAAGGAGTGTAAAATCTACCAAACGTGGTCATTAAGACATGAAATGTAACATGAAGACATGAAATACATTAACAGTATAATACTTTTACCACATAGAAGTAAAACTATATGAAATAGTGTGGGAACATTAGAAACACATCAAGAACTTCAATTATAAACTACACATTTATCAACAGAGTAAATTGAGGGAGAATTGTCTTAAAATAAACACATGCAACCACAACAATTTTTTAAGTTCACTACCTATGATCAAAACAAATTAAATAAAAGCTCACCTGGATCGTACAACAAGCATGACACCTCAAGCATTATTAACATTTTCGACCACTACATTCACAGCCCACTTAATCAAACATCAAGTTATATTATACATTCGGAGCAGTCACACAAGTCACTGGCAAAGATTTATACAAGTCATGGATAAATATAGATCTTATATCTAAGATTGCAACTGAAGACAAAAAACTACAGGAGATACACCGGAAAGTAATGAATGATCAGCGAGAACTACCCATTTGTACCTCTTTAATCAAGGGCTTACCGATACTTTCAACTTTCTTTTCGATTCTTATGTTGCTTGTTTTACTGCCCATGTACTCCATGCAAGATGTCTTCTCAGTGTTCACAATGATTGCTAAGGAAGACCATGCTTCGGATGGCTGCTCGTGTACCCAACACATGATGAAGTAGATCTTACACTCAGCAGCCTTAAGTTTGCTCTTCAATTCTGCCCTCTTTAACTTCATCAACTTCTCTAACTTAAGTTCTTTCTCAGCAGTCTGAATTAGCCTCTGCATATCACAAAGTAAGCAAACTAAAGAATATCCACCGAGAAACAAAAGATGAATTACATCATCCACAACCCTCAACCCAAATTGTAAACCACCAATGTGCCGATATGGTGCAGAGCATGTTTGCTCCAAGCAATATGAAAAAACTTCAAGCACAGTCTCAGGCTGTCCTCCTTGACTTAAAACAGAGGACATAGACAACACGTCTGTCGCCGATTCAAGAGAATCTGCTCTCCAATCCCCATTGTATAGACGAAGGGTAAAGCAGTAGCTATATATGATGTCAATAAGGCGAACTGTTAATAGTGGGGATGGGTCAGATGCGGTGAGTTTACTGATTGTTGGCAGGGGCGTTTCGGGTCCTGGTGGTATATCACGCAGTTGGTCACTGTCTGCATCATTTTTTTGAGGATTCCTCCAACCCGTCTTTTGAAATTGGCTGGACTAATTGAGTTCCATCTGAGCTAAGTGATATGTCTTTGGCAGAAGGCCTCAACCATCATGGATCCCATGGCTCAATCAATCTGCTTAGTTCTCCAGAGGCAACTGCTTTCATAAATTGCTTCTTTTCTTCAACAGATAGATCATCAAAACTTATTTGGCCTCCTATTACAGAAAATAACAGATCACTTTTTTAGATTAAAGGATAAGAGGGTAAACACAAGATTTGGCATTCTGGTTTGACAAGAGACAGTTATTTGCAACTTACCTGAGAGAATCTTTTGAACAGTCTCCTCAGAAAATGGAGAATCTACATCTGAATCTAAATCATTACCAGAGTTAGCAAATCTGAAAGAAATTGCTCCACAGCAATATGACCATAATTTAGAGAGGCAGCCATGCTACTCAATCTTCTGGGGCAAGAATTAAAAAGTAATTTCAAAGTATAACTTGATTGAACAAAGAGGTTGGATACCTTTAATCTTCCACACGCAACATATTCAATAACGCAACGCAGCTAATACAGTTAAGTAACACTAAATACATATCATTTTGGTAACATCATTCATCGAAGAAGACAAGGATTGGATATAACAATTAAGGAGGGTGTATTCCATCAAGAGTCTATAAGATTTTTATAGAAAGAAGGATCCATTAAAGGCAAGAAAATGGCCGGAAACTGAAACCATCGAGAAATCCTTAGCATGATAAGCGAAAAGGACAGCAACTGGAACTCTCAAAGTTTGCGTCATTCAATATAGATTTTAAAAAATCTTTGAAAAGTTTATAGGTATTCAACGCGATTTTAATTCTCTATAAATTTTAATGAATCCTCTTAAAAAAATATAACTATACAAAAATCTATCCTAACAACCAAAGATTTCTGATTTCTACGGATTCTTTATAAAGTCACCCAAACTATACATAGACTCTATACAAAGTCTTAAGTCCAATAAAATTATTTGCACTTCACAAGACAATAATTTTTTTCCTTTAGTTAGGCATAATACTAGAAAGGCTATGGAGGCATCAAATCAACATACCCTCATCATCCAAGCTATCTGTCTCCTCTTCATCATGGATCCTTTGAAGAATGTCCAGCATCTTATATTTTCTTTGTTCATCCGGTTGCACCTGTTGAAGTTCTTCCATGACGTTCTCCCTCATAAAAGACTCTGTACAACGAAGACTGTGAGACAAGAGCACAAGAAACCGCCAGATAGAATTTCAAACACAATCAATTTCACATTCATGCTAGGTCAAAATCAAGAACTTATTTACAACATTGCAGAGTACAGTACCTTGTAGCAGGGGAGAGAACAATACCGAGTGTCGCATCAAGGGCATGTATATTGTGAAAATTGCTTTTCGCATCTACATACAAAGAGGGAATTAATAAAAGTTAAGCACACAAAGCAAAACAAGGACTATCATAGTACCTTGGCGAG